>CAJUYG010000563.1:0-38415 GCA_910591675.1 Galerucella calmariensis | reverse complement strand
CCCTCAGGGCATAATCATCTACTTAGTACCCTTGATACATAAATAACTATTAATTATACAAATTAAATGGATCAAAACTACCTTTAACTAGTTAAAAAACTACCCTTAACCAGTTAATATATCATATGAGTGAAGCATATTGAAACTCACAGCCATTATGGTATAAGATAAAGTGTAACCCACCTATGTGATAGACCGCAGAGTGGCCGCCGTTGAAAGTCCCCACTATTTGGTGCACATTACTCATTTTGAAATTACCACTGAAACCGAGGTCGCAGTGTCCATTTCAGGCACATTTCTCAATTAATTGCCTTAGGCCCGGCTTTGAATCAAGTTTTCCAGCACCGCATAGTTTTCAGTCGATTTTGCGGCAACGTATCGTCGAAATTGTTGACTCGATAGTGAGATCAAAGCAATTAATCATCTGATGGCTCACATTAAACAAGTAGAACGTTCAATATGGTTTTTGTGGTGTTTTTTATTTCAACGTCAATCAAAAAGTGTTTCGTTTAATTGAAGTTTGTAATGAATCGTAAGGGAAAAGTCGACTTTATACCCTTATTTAACGGTTTTTTCCATTCATTTTTAACATTTAACATTGAAGGAAAGGGACAATGGACAAATTGAAACTGCTTGCCCCACCATTTTGAAGTTTTTACCCTAAAGGCACTAAGAAGTACAATTTTTTCTCAGGCAACTGATACTGAACGATTTTCGACGAATTCATATCGGTAGAGCCACTAAAGCTCGATTAAACCAAATACCATTAAATCGGCCTGCTGCTAATTGACGAATGTTGGATACAATATGCTGCTGCACTGAATTCAAATACTGTGGACCTTCTATGAAAGTGGACGACAACTTCACACTGGCTTTGTCTCTATATAAAAGAGGATAAAATGAAAAGCTTCAAAGTCAAGTCGAATAAGTATTTCAATTTTTTTTATTATATCCAGTTTTTAAAATAAAAAACTTCCATGGCCTCTTAAAAAAAAATTATACTAGGAGTTACAAACCATCTCCCACAATGTCATTTCTTCCAATAATGGATCTTGGATTGTTTTTTGAATTTTTGTTTCAATTGGGCTTGTATTTAAATTTACTAGTAATCATACAGGGCATTTTAAACTATCCCCCACACATAATTCTGAAGACATTACTTCCATGAAAAACATTGGAAAAATCATATTGAGGGCTTATATGTTGACGTAATAACTTCAACCCTCTCCTACCTAAAGTCGCTCCTCGCAATTTCTCAAATGGAACATTGTTAGATTCTTCTCCACAAGAGGATTATAAATTTATAGTACCTACATAAGTGGATACTGTTTACCGATTCACTGTATACGGAACAACAACTCCGACTCACTCAAAAACCCGCGTATATATAGTACTTCGCGACTCCAGCACCTTCTTGAATATACCACCCCTGCGTATACTTTATAATTCCAGAACATTCACGATGAACCATTGTATGGCCTGGTACAGTCTGAATATTACCTGAGAAAGAACCTTTCTAGAAAGGTCGCATTCATAGTTTGCGACAGGACCGGCTTCGGAATCTGTGAGTTCGTAACATTACCCCCTCCTTAATAGTGGGTTCCTCCTGGAACTCTTGTGTAGCCGGGACTGGATATTTAAATCGGCAACTGGATCCATTCCTACACTTTCCGTTCGTATGGGAATAACAGGGTACTGTCTTCATCGGATACTGATTACGTGGGGAAAAGCTGCAGATTAAAATGTGGACATCGGTATCTTCGAAGATCACTTCTACCATATTCCTAATGACTCGCCAATCCAACTGGTTGCTCTCTATCTTAGGCATCGCTAGTTTCTTCAGGTTGGATTCCAGCACGTGGTCTCGAAGACTTCGTAGCGCTTCCCACACATTCCGGTAGGTGGATCGATCTTGAAATTCGTCCTTTGTTACGAGATAGAAGATGTGTCGTGAGTTGTGTTTGAGTTTCAGTGTTTTGCCAGGGGTCGGAATCTGTTCTGAAAGTTTTTCTGATTGTCCAAACTTCTTTCGAAAGACGAATGCCAAATCTCGTGCATTTTTGGTATTGGCTGGGATGTTGTGTGTCAGTGAATAGTCTTCCGGGAGCGTGAACAAATCTTGTTGCTGCTCTGTAGTAACTCCAAATCTGGCTTTACCGGTACCTCCATATGCGCCCATAAATTCTTTGAAGGCAGGGTCAAGATCTTCCCGGATATGGTTCACTCCTTCTTCTTTGTCATGGTCTCCTTCGAATGGCGCTACTCGATTTTGGTGGACAACTTTCGGTTTTCCATTGGGAATCCTACTTATGCGATGGATGACGTCGTTGATCTTCTTCTTGATTAAGTATGGACCCTCCCAAGATTTTTGTAGTTTTGGAGAAAAGACCTTTCTCTTCGTCGGGTTGTGTAACCATACTTTGTCCCATTCTTTGAAACTGCCTTCTGTAGCCTGCGTGTCGTACCGTTTTTTCATTCTGTCGCTGGCAACTTGGAGATTCGCTCGAACCAATTCGTGTACATCGTCCGTCCTTTTTCTCAACTGGATCAAGTAGTCTTCTCCCGCTAGATCTTCTCCAGGACGACAACCAAATTCCAGGTCACAAGGAAGTCTCATTTCGCGTCCAAATAGGATTCACGCAGGTGTTTCATCTGTGGACTCATTGATGGCAGATCGATACGCCAATGCAAATAGGGAAAGGTACTGGTCCCAATCTTTCTGGTCGCTGGAAACTACTTTGGACAGATATTTTCCTATGGTCCTGTTCATTCTTTCGACCATTCCGTCTGACTGTGGATGCAACGCCGTTGTCCTGGTCTTCTTCATACATATATATGGCATAATACAGGGCTTTAGAAATTCCTTCCCTGATCGCTGTGAACTTCCAAGGGAACTCCATATCGGCTAATAAATTATTCTACCAATACATCCGCGACCGTTGTGGCCTCTTGGTTCGGAATCGCGTAAACTTCTACCAATTTGGCAAAATAATCCATCACAACCAGAATGTATTTACCACCACTTTCTGTCATCGGAAATGGTCCTGTGATATCTAATGCAATCCTTTCGAATGGGCTTCCAACATTGTATTGTTTCATAGGAGCCTTTCTCTTGCCCATTACTCGCAGCACAATTCGTACACTTCTTACACCAGTCCCCCACATCGTCGGAGCTGTTCATCCAATAAAACCTTTCACGGACTCGCTGAAGGACTCGCTGAATCAGTGAGTTCGTAACAGTAATTTCATTAAATAATATTTATGTAGTTAATCACTAAAATGTGATTATCTCTAGAACCGTTAAGATTTTGGGATACCGACAGATATACCTTTTTTTCGTTGTTATGATGTGGCTTCAAATATTTGTCACAAAAGTAGCGCTAATGTAGAAGGCAAAAAAGTTTTGCGTACATTTATGCCGCATACGTGACCTATGTGGCCTACAAAATACTCCGAATTAGTTACAAAATTATAATTTCTGTGATCTGCTTGATGGTTATAGAAGATGTTTAAATAATGCAGTCTCAACCTAATCTGGTTGTGCGCTTCATTTGACTTTTACTGTACGTCAAAAAGCGTTGAAGCAGTTGTGATGAACGAAAATTAAAATTTCATGTTCAAAACCCTGTATCTCTATTGAGGCTATTTGATTTGAATCGCAATATTCTAAAGTGAAGTTTGTACTGTACGTCTATATATAATTACTTAAGGACCACCCTGTACATAATTTCCATGAAAACTGAACACTTTATTCAAGAAACGTCAAACATCAGTTTGTCGGTCGCTATGTTTTTGTTCCCAAGTGAAACATTGTTTTTGAGTTAGTGCCGTATTGAAGGCATATTTTACAACTGATTGACTTCCCACTTATGTGTCATACGTTTTTGTGATTCTCTTCTGAAGGAAAATCCAGGGTGTTCCATTCAAAAAAGTTGGAGGGGGTGACCATTGGGGAAGGGGGTTTAAGTTATAACGAACACATATAAGCAAAAAGCCGCCTCCCTTTATATGATTTTTGACGTGTTTTTCAATTTTTCCAATAAAAGTGACGCCTCCAGAATTATGTGGAGTGTATGGATAGTTTAAATTTAAATGATAAGTATGAAAAAGCATGATATTCCGTTTTGTATTCCACCAATTATCAACCCTATTCTATATTTTGATTAATGCAATACTGGAATAAATTATATTTACAGAAGATCAAAGTGAGTATTCATCATTGATTAAAAAGGCTATAATATTTTTTGGTCAGTTGACGCGTAATCGACGTAAATAACATTGAAAGGACTGTTTTTTGTTGGTAATTAAACGGATATATTATGAGCGTTTCTATTGACATTGAACATCGGTTTGATATAAAAAATACAGCTAATGCATTGATTCGGTAATTAAATACTATGTTGATTATGTAAGAGTGAATCCATTAACAAACATTATACAGCGTTGCTGAAGAGTCTCTCACCAAAGGGTTATCATTGAAACGGGTAAAGGGAGAGTTTTGAATTTCTGAGACTATGAATGAAATGTTATTTTGCATATTTTAGAGCAAATGTCAAATGTTTTTGACGTCAGCGCTTAACGTAAAGCCACCATATTGAATTTTTTAGAAAGGCCATCTAGGTCAAGTGACATATCACAAAAAAGCTTATTTTTTTCTCTTCCCGAAAATAATAGCAGTGTATCATTTCACTTGGAAATTAAATAAATAGAAATGCTAAAATTGTAATTTTTAGCTGAATGGTACATTTATAAATATTTATTCAAGCTGCACATACTTCATCACAGTAAGTGCTGGCCGTTTGTTGACAAAGATAAAATCTCTCTTTGAAGCTGCAAAAAGAATCGTTGATCTTTTGTGGAGTAGCTTCCTGCATTTCGAGACGTATGCGATCCTTCAAATTAGTTGGTCTATTAAAATAAACGCGGTCTTTAAAGTAGCATCAGAGAGAAAAATCAATCGGTCGGTCAAGTTTATTAACCATTTATTTTGAAAATGTTACTCATTTGATCTATTCAATTACAACTCTGTCGCATATCAAATATTTAATTGTGTATGTTATTTAAAATAAAGTTAAATAAAAAGTCAGTTCGCTCGGCCGGCACTCTTAATTCCCAAACTAAAGCTTTTTCAGAAACATTCCCTCTATATTTCTCTGTTATTTTATCTTGGTGTTTCATGTAGTTATAGATAAGTTTAAAAGTCTGAACAGAACCTTTCCGGAGCACACTCCTAAAATAGTTACTTTTAGTGGTGTGATTGAGGATTCTCAAAATGCTCCTCCTAGTTTGATAATAAATAAAACCGGCCAAATGCGAGTCAGATTCGCGCTTTAAGGGCTCCGTTGAATAATATAACTCAATATTCTACGAATAGCAAAATTAAGCCGATTGCTGATAAGAACAGATACTACACTTTGATCTCAGCCAGAGGCCGAGAAGCTCAGGATGTGGAGTACTTGAGAGCACTAAGCCTATGAATCTATAGCTAAGGCGGCGAGGAATTCTGGGATCGATGCCACGAGCTGCAGGTGGATAGACTGCATGCTCAGAAGTAGGCTCATTGAAACAACTCTTATGGAGGAGACAATGGCCGTACGTGCAACCAGGGGTTGTCCGCAGGGAGGAGTACTATCTCCGCTGCTGTGGGACCTGGTCATGGACGGGCTCATCAGAACCCTACACAGAGAAGGATTCAACACCATAGGATATGCAGACGACCTGAAAATTATATCCCAAGGTAAATACAACAGTAGAACCAGAGAAAGACTCCAGATGGCTTCAAATGTAGTAGCAGGCTGGACTGTAAGAGAAGGACTACGCATTAGCCCTCCAAAAACACAGATAATTGCGTTAACCAGAAGAAGGAAAAGGAAAGGACTTGGTCCTTTGACGCTTCAAGGTGAACCAATACGATTGTCGGATGAAGTAAAATATCTTGAGGTTATCCTAGACCCAGGCTTAACTTGGAACAGACAATTTCAGCACGTGATCAAGAAAGCTGAGGTGACCTTCATGGTTGCCAGACGCACTTACGGCACTAAATGGGTACTTAGACCCAGCATGGTACACTGGCTGTACAACATGGTTGTCATTCCCAGGATCACATATGCATCTCTGGTATGGTGGCCAAAGATCAGACAATCCTCTGCTATGCTAAAACTGAGCAAGGTCCAAAGACTTGCATGCATTGGCATTACAGGGGCAATTAGGACTACTCCTAACAGCGGAGCTAGACAGCTAGACCTTCCTCCGCTACATTGTGTCATAATGTGCGAAGCAAGGGCAGCACTAACTTGACTGGAAAAAGCATCAGACCATGACATGGCACATGGAAGAGGACACACAGAGATAAGGCATGTGGATGATGACATTTTCAAAATGCCAACAGACCATATGACCACTAGATATATATTTCGCAAGAACTTCGAGATTTTCATCAAAGATCGAAAAGAGCTTGAGGAAGAGAAAGCACCACCACTTAGTAGAGCAAATGAACTCATCTGGTATACAGACGGATTAAAAAATGAGCTCGGCACCGGAGTGGGCATATACAGCAAGACGAGCAAACATGACGGAATCGTCTCGCTACAAAAATACGCCTCTGTATTTCAAGCAGAGGTGTGTGCAATGGCAAATAGTATGAGAACCTACAATAACATGCAGATCAGCATCCACAATGACAGTCAAGCTGCCCTTGAAGCACTTCAGAGCTATAGGGTGGCATCTTGGCTAGTTTGGGAATGCGGCGAAGAAAACTGGCAACTCGGAATAGTGTAACACTGGAGTGGGTCTTAGGTCACAAAGGAATCGCAGGCAATGAAAATGCTGACAAACTTGCAAGAGTAGGATCGTCAACTCTGATGAACGGACCCGAACCTGCTGTGGGCATCCCCAGATGCTGTGGGTGAAAGAACAACACAATAAACACTGGAAGAATACACCCAGGCAAATACATGGGAAGAAATTCATAAAAGAACCATCAAAAAAAGTAGCGAAAGAACTGCTTTCAATGAGCAGGAACAAACTACGCACCATAACGGAGCTACTTACGGGACACTTTTCCACTAAGGAGCACCTAAACAAAATAGGGCTGTATAACGGAGACCTTACATGCAAAAGATGCAAAAAGGATACCGAAACAGCTCTGCATATACTATGCAACTGTGAGTCGCTGGACCACAGAAGGCAGAAACTGTATGACAGAACCCAAATGACTCCAGAAGACTTCTACAACCAACCAGCAAAGAACCTGTATGAGCTAATACAGGAACCGGATTGGCTGGATAGGTTGTAGTCAGAACACTAGGAGTATCAACAATAAGCCCAGGAGGCTGAGGTGGAGCCGGCGAAGGGACGGCTCCTTTTGAAAAAAAAAGCCTTAGGATTAAGTGGGAAATGGGAAACAATACCAGCGTGGTTCAAACAGAACTATCAGGTATCTCAATTGCCACAAAAGAACTAACGAGAAAAGGAATTTCTGGCAAAAACATAACAATCTGCACTGATAGTAGACAAGCTCTTTCAGCCTTGAACAGACAACGGGGCTAGTACTATAGAGTGCCACCAAGATTTAGCTAACGTCTCGGCAGATAACAGTATATTATCCTGAGGTGGGTTAAAGGGAAAGACAGGAGTGAAGGTAATGGCGTTGCCGATTCTTTATTCAGGGAAGAGGCTGATCCCTGCTTGATCCCTTAAGAGATGGGATGGAATCATAGGATGCAGTCTTGCCAGGATCACCCTGGGAGACCCTGGTAAGCTGGCGCTGAAGAAATATTTGGCGATGACCATGAAAAGCCTACGATTAATTGTAGGATTTCTGACTGGCAACTGCCAACTACTACTACTACTACTACTACTACTACTAAGGAAACACCTCCATACTACGGGGCTAGTGAACACACCCCTGTGTAGGATGTGTGAACAGGAAGGTGAAACTGTCAGGCAAGTTTTATGCGAGTTTCCGGAGTTATCGTCAATAAAAGAGTGTGTGTTCAGTGAGTCTTGGCCTACACCTGCCGATATAAAGGAGATGTCTCCCAGTGACCTGTCCACCTTCCTGGTAAGGACAGGATGGACGATGACCTAGGAGGACAACTCCTCGGGAGGATGTACAATGAGACACATGTGGGCTGATTGCTGTGAGCCTACAGTCACCCTCCCCACTCTACAGATACAGATACAGTAGCCGATTGCTGCTCCAGCTATTTCCACATAGATGGCACCAGGATGTTGTATGGGAGCCATTCCTAATATTCATTTCATTCTGTTTTCCAGTATTTGTTGTTATAGCGGCCTCAGAAATACATTCTCTGTGGAAATCTCAGCTGTCTAACTATAATGGTTCATGAGATACAGCCCGGTGACAGACGGACAGGGAAGTCTCAGTAATAGGATCCATTCTTACACTCTGTGTACGAAACCTCAAGGTATAGTTCTATAAATAACTATTTTGCTTCGAAAAACCAAAAAATATTGTTCCATTTCAAAGCATTTGTTATCTACTAACATATTTTATAAATTGAGGGTTTTCATTTATTTTTTTCATTTTATTTGTATTTGTATTTTTGTCTCTATTGACGCCATAATATATTTAACATCCTGCAGTTTTTTTTTGGTGAAACAAAAATTTGCTCCTCTACACTTTTGAGACACGACCACTCTGCTAGTTCAATTCTTCTCAATAGATCATATTAGAGTTTAGTCCTCTGGTTTACTCAAAATATACGCTCCTAACAAACATGTCACGAATATAGCAGAGATAACCCAGTGACATCAAATGAAATTGTGCGGTTGCCGTTTACACCTCATTGCATCAATAAACGTCAACAACGATCATTTCTAGTTTCGAGTCAACTTATAACCTGGGAAATCACACATCATTACTTAAAACATAACATCAGCCGAGCTCGTAGTCATAATAATTCATTATTTAGATCACATACTACGGAATTCACCGTATGAATTTCGTCCCCTCTGTTTGCTCGTCTGCAATTGACTTGACATATTTAGTCTCCTGGAAGGCTGAATTCGACATATTAATTGAACACAATTAACCGAAATTTCCAAATTTGGAAAGCGCTAAGTAAACTATACGAGTCATATGTAATTCATCCCATCGACAATGTTAATTTAAATATTTTATCGTATGATTGAAAATGGAGACATCTATTTTAATAATTATCAGCATCAGAAACGTACCAAAACCTATATTTCTAAATGCAAATGCGTACGAACCAAAAAATAGAAACAGCTTCTGTGGTACAAACAAACCCATACGATAGTTCACAACTACAACCCGTTTTTAAAAAGTTTTGTTAAGCTCAGTTATCAGTTGATTGTATGGATACGTATATTGAATAAAGTGTTTTTGGAGTCGAACTATTTATTTCGGCACCCTCCTCATATTTCCACATTTGGGAAAAAAGTATGGGAAAATAATCCCCTCAAAAAGGGCTTCTTGCCTGGTGGAATAATAAAACAAACGGGCTGCATATCGTATACTGTGAACGTTGACGGTATTTCAGAGAGAAAACACAGCGACCAAATGAGGAGAATTCAAATGATTCAACATCCTCACAAGTCTCAATACAAAGTCACAATACACACATAATATGAGACAAACTAAGTAGACTCCGTTTCACATAAAAAAAGCCACTTGAAGTCCGCCAACCGACCTGCGCAGAAATCAAATTGGTCTAACGACCGTTTCATACCATTGGCGTTACAAATGATGTTTCATGCCATTAGTAATTTTATTATTTACATTTGAGGTTGTATGTTTAGTGGGTTGTGCTTGAAGCAATCATTCACTGTCAATTATTTCTAATTTGTGAATATTTGAGACGAATAGCTAGTTTGACTTTGTGTCGAATTTGATCCAAAACCATGACTCCTAAATAACCTGTTTCTTCAAATGGGAAAATTTCGCTATCCCAGACTTTGTTCTGAGCAACAGCTACGTATTATGAATTCCGCTACCACAAAGTATAATTGGGCATCCCAAATGAAACAATTTTTTGTTGACGTTGAATCACTGCAGTTATGGAATCAATTATCTTATGGTCATCTAACAGCACAAAAAAAACTACTGTTTTCCAAATATTATACCTTCCTGCACCAATCCGATATTGCTACATCGTCAGCGTACCCTTTCATGGCTCTTTATAAGGCTTTCACCACAACACGTGAACCAAGCAATTATTTACTGTTGAAGTCTCCAATTCAGATCACTCGTACTTTGGCTCAACTCCGTACGGTTAATCAATTTAAAATGAAGTTCACATTAAACGGCATAACCTATAGTATAGATCCTACTTTAACATGTACTGTTTGTAACGTGGACGAGAAAGAAACTATTTTTCATATTTTGTTTGAGTGTCCGATATATACTGTTATGAAACAAAACATATCCTGTCTGCAAAATTTGGAAACATTAGTAAATGCTCTACAAAATATAAACCTATCTGAGGGAAAAACTATATGCTGCTACCTTTGGAATATTCTCAAGTTGAGGTCATTTATACTCGATGGATAATGTATTTATTTTATTTTGTTTTTATTCTTTATTACAAACTGTCTTGTAAGAAAAAAAAAAATTTGTATATTATCACGCACTAACCTTGCTGTGAACATTGTTTTTCATAAGCAATAATAATATTATTATTGTTAGTGTTTAAAGAGAAGTTATCCACAGTGAAGGCCAAAATATTCTTGAAAACTTTGCAACTTTCCAACGCTGAACATGGAACCCAGATTCCTTTAAAAAATCTTCGATGAGTGAAATAGCACATATAACAATAATGGCATCAATTGTTATAAAATATATAGAAAAGTATACATTTCTTGGAAAGCGTTGCAGAAAAAACAAGGTACAGGCTGAGTAGAGGGGGAATCATTAAAAAAAAACACCTCCTCACTTCTTAGAAATCAGACAACCTGGGACATGCCACAAGACGGTATGATGGAGAAGTATAACTTTTCAAAGATATTCGTTACGGAATTAAGCAACAAGAAGGAATGGGATCCAAATACCATCACCAGACTTGGAAAGGATGTCATTCAAAGGTACACAGACGGCTCAAAAGCAATAGAAGGAACTGGGATAGGAGTGTTCGAGCCAGGAACCAAACACTCTGAAAGCTTGGGGAAAACCACAAGTATCTTTCAAGCAAAAATCCACGCCATGAGAAAGTGCGCCCAGTTCAATATTGATAAAGGATAGAGAAGACAAAGGATTATCATAATGTCGGATAGTCAAGCAGCCATTAAAGCACTGTGCTCTTGTGTAATCAGTTCCAAAATGGTGTGGGAATGCCTAGACAAACTCAATGAACTAGGCGAGAACAACGCGTAATTTGCAGAACTCGCTAGCGCTCGTTTTGGCAAATATTACGCTTATTGAACAATATCGCTCTTTTCATAACTATGTATGTGCTTGAGGGGCAGGAGGAAGGTGAGACTAGGCATCACGCCCGGTAATTAACAAACGAAATTCAGTCACTACGAGCTGCTACTAGCAGCCAAAAGTGAATAATCGACAGCACCTTATATGGTATCTAAAAAATGTGTCCAAATAGGTTATGGTGTTCACCTGTCTACCGATGGAATTCTCAGATGTTTTCAGAAAAAAGTTATCGCTACGTGACCGATTTCTCATCGTTAACTAATCGTTTTTATTTTTTATATGCGGCCAATGATACGATAAAGCTCTGAATATAACTCGATTATTGGCGATTTAACACCGTTTGGACAATGCTATGTGACGAGGCGACAGCCGACACACCTAGCAATGTTCTCGACTATTATATATCGCATAATAATCTCGTTATATTAATAGCTATATATTACTTTGAACCTAAAATTGACACAATATGTATATTTTAACAGGACCGTATTCAGGTACAATTAAATCTAAATGTCCCTGCGCCGGTAATTTATCAAACAGTGCACTTCAGTACAAAAAGTTCTACGGATTTATACGTTCGTAGGTCACGTAGTTCACCGCAAAGTACTGAGTATTGCATTTTATGATTATTTTTATGTTTTATTTCAATTAAGCTCAATATTGCATTAATACCTATCAATAATTACATCAATGAAGATGGATTCATGCAACGTTGAATTTACATTTTCACTATATTATAACTACAGTTAAATTACATTTTCCCTGCGTAATGAAACCAGTTCATGGAACAAGTTGATTATAGATTTGTAAATGTGCATGAGCTGACTAGAATGACAAGACTGGCAATTGATAAATGTCATATATGAATCGTTTGTTGTTGTGGTGGAAACTCGATTATTTGCAATTATTTTAAAATCAGGGGGTTCTCGTGGCAAAAACGTGTTGGAATATTATCAGCTCCACTACCTTTGAAACTAATAAGTGGGAGTTATAAACTTTACGTTCGCGCTCAGTTCGTATTCGGTAGTTGGCAGTTCAGTTGAAGTTAACCTCAAGGAATCCCTCAATTACGTTTATAATGTTAGTCCGCGTTCAGTTCGCAGTTTCCATTACGCCCGTTACGTTGCGTCTGCGTTCAAGATGGCCAAGATTTAAGTTTGCAGTGGGCAGTTCAGGTATGAACCAATTAAAATGAAAGTTACGCACCACGTGAAAAGCGTCATTTATTATCATTTGTTCACTTTTCCCTTACTTTTTTTCTTTGTTTTGTTATATGTGTTCACAGGCTCCATTAGTGTTTTTTCAAGATCATAATGAAATTGTCAAAATAACTTTCAACCAATCAAATCCCTAACTGCCAAGTGAAAGTTGTGAAGCTTATGAATGCAAAAGATATTCTTTTTCTTTGCCTGCTTGTTCTTGTACCCTCGGTATTTTTTGTCATTTAAATGAATATTTTGAAGTTTAAGTCAATTAATGTTACTTGGTCCATAGCAACCTTGAGGCGATTGTATCACTATTGTTCAAAATGACTGAAAACTACCAAAACATAAATCAAAACAATCCTCGGAGTGACAGCTGAAACATTTTTGGCGCAGGCGATTTCATGGTTTTCACTTAAAATATGATAAAATAATTATATAAAACTTCTTAACGCAACAATGTCATTGAAATATAATATTGTGGTTGCATGAACATCATATAGCACTCTACGGTAATAAACTTTTTTGTGTAAATTTAATTATAATATAATGAAAATGTGATGATAATGAACCTTGTATGATCCGACTCAACTAAAGAGTTATTAGTTTGTATTCTAAATGTGATTAAATGATTTTTTGTTAATTTGCTGCCTGTTCGTAGAAACAAATTTATCTCCAACACAGGCGGAAGGTTATCTTTCCGTCTTTCGTCAGTTGTCCGAACCACGAAAAGGGTAATTTTTCCCACTAGTTGGGAGAATAGCCATTTATATCGTTATGTTTCTCAAATACCTCTTAGTCACATCTTTCTTTCGGCGAAAATGGTTCGACAATCCTCGCGTCATTGGATCGTGAGGAGATATTTTCGAAGGATCGGTTTTTCTCTCGCATTGTTACTATACGGCCCTCGGGTCTATTATAAGTAAAATTTGGGATTTTTGCAAAAACTTCACTGAAAAAATGACAAGAAACCATAATAACAAAATAAACAAATCAATTTAAATTTGAATTAATGCATACAAAAAAATCAATAAAACAGTTTGAATCATAATTATTAAAAGTTAAGGACATTTAACTATGTTGGTGATGTCCTTCTTGATCTATGTTATTGAAATTCAACGGAAATTCACTTGGTATGGAACTTCTTGGAGCAGAAGTAGCAGCTGACGTGGGAGCTGGAATTTATTATTCATTCATATGGACATCGTGTTCTATTTAAAAAAACAAAGTTGATATGCATTTTCGGTTTAACCGGAAATGGTTTATTAAATTTGATAGCATTTTTAATTCCTTGGATTTTCCTAGGAGGGTATGAGCAATTTCACTCAAAAATATTGCACCGTTGAGGAGATACTTAGGGGGTCTCATACTTTATTCTTACTCTGTAAACCTTGTTTTTATACTACGAAGAGCGATATGGATTTAAGTTGGCATTTCTGCAGTCTAGTAATTGGTCAGATTGCCCGTTTCACACAGCTCTTTCGATATCACTGACTATTTGACTAGAGTAAATTGATAACTGACAAAGTTTGAAGGGTTTGACGCTCAATATATCAAATCTATGTGTATAAAATTATATCACTCTGTGATAAAATTCAATATAAAATATTTGTTAGTTGTTTTCTAGGGAAACTTAGTTGTTTATTTATTCATTCAACTGTCTAAAAATTATTGAAACTGTTTCAAAAATTTAAATAAGCATTATTAACATGGATAATACAAGATTTGGAAATAATTCAATAAATGAAATAGAGAGTACAATTAAGCAAAGTATACCGCGAAATACAATGAAGACAAAAAAGTCTGCGTGGGAACAGTTTAGAATGTTTGTGGACGCACGTAATTATAGGTTAGAAAAGGATACTTCTGAACAAGTTATAGCGAAAATTCTTGAAGATTATGGTTTTAACATGAAAAAAAGGGATGGAACTGATTATACTGAAGTAAGTGTGAAAACACTTTGGAATACGACTGCTCAAATGGTTCAAGAAAAATATTTTCTAGAATTTAACATCAAAATTGATCTATTTATTACCTATAAATTTGCTAGATTGGCCAGGGATACAAAACGTAAAAAGTTTCAGGCTGAACCTGAAACCAGAAAAAGAAGTTCTAACGCGTTCACCAAAGAAGAATTAATGGAAATGGTAGAAAGCTATTCTGAAGATAATCCTGATGGGTTACAAAAAAAGTTTCCTCATTTATGTTCGTTCGAATTAGTATGGCGTGGAAATGAAGCTGCTAATTGTGATATTAATTACTTTGAAAAAGAATATGATAATAAAGGTAATTCTACTGGCAGGGTAGAATATAATCCAATATTTTCCAAAACGACACAAGGAGCATCAAAAGCTTTATCTGGCAGTAAGTGGCTAGTAAGAAATAATGCTAACAACAATTTGTGTCCCGTTCGTTTATGTTTAAAAATTATTGAAAAAAGAGAATCCAATCCTTATCTAACAACAACAAGATTATTTTTAACAGTACATCCAAATTGGGAGGAAGGAATATGGTACAAAAATTCACCACTGGGAATTAATACAATTTCAAAGTGTACGAAAATATCAATTGGTAAAGACACAAAAAAAATAAAAATAACCAATCATTCACATAGAGCTTCTGCAATATATGCATTAGCAAAAGAAGGAGTTGGTGACCAAGAAGTAATTAAGCTTACAGGACATTCTTCTGCCCATTCTTTGGAACCATATTCACAATTAAATGAAGAACACCATTTCCAACTTAGGAATCTTCAGTTTCTAACTTAAATTCATCACAGGTTATGATGCAAAACAATCCCCAAAATAATGCTACAACGTACAATTATAATAATTGTACTTTTAACATAAATAAGTAATTTTTTTTTTGGTTTGTATAATTGAAGTTTGCAATAAATAAAACGTTTAAACATGATTTTTCAGTTTTTCTCTCGTGAAATAGTCATGTCGAATACCACTCAATTAAAAATTTTGTAAGGTAAAATTTTTCTCTTGTCGTATTCAAGTTTGTTGCTTATAGGTAATTTTGCTCATGACATTTAATCCAAAATGTCATTCGCAAAATTGCCAAGCACCAAACTTTCATGACAATCGAAAAGTTTTGCCGACAAAATTTTCACTCTCGTGGTATTATATATGACAATGTAATGACATATATCAGGTTTGTGTATAATTTAATGAAAATTTTTATTACTTCAATCTTTATTTTCACTTTTTTGTGAAAAAAACTTTTGTATGTATCAGAGCTTCGTCAAAACTCTCTCTATTTTTGCCTAAAATATTTTATCGCTTATAAACTTATAATATGGGTTGAATGCACACTCAAACGTGTGAAATGAAAGCGCTATAAAATATCAACACTTACCTAAATAATTAATTTTTCGAACAAAATATATAGTAGTGATAATGCGAAATCACGGCTGGAGGGAATATTACTGCCGAAAATATAAATTTTAATGGCGAGGAATTTTATAGCCTGGTGACTACTTTATAGACTGTACATTAGAGATTTTACAGACTGGTTCTTTATGTTATACGATTTAGGCCAGTCCTAGAATGAACAAAAATTTCTATAACGTTAAGAGCTCATCCATATCTCAAATGTGGTTAGAGTTCAATTAAAAGGTTTCAAAACAACGCCAAGTCAACCCACAATGTAATTTATTGTCCAGAATAGGACCAATTAACGTCGGCAATACATTACTATCATCAAGCTATGAAACATAGAAATATGCATTAGCAGAACATCTATCTCCAGACGTTGAATAGCTCCATAGTTGTAAGGAGGTTATGTGCATTTTTGGACATAAAAGGAGCTTTTGACAATACTCCACATGAGGCAGTCAGAAGAGCATTGAACAGAAGAGGTGTAGACTGCACAACATCCAAATGGATGTCGGAACTGCTCACCACAAGAATAGCAGAGACGAGAACGAGCAAAGACATTGTCTCCATCTGCACTACCAGAGGATGCCCACAGGGAGGAGTAGCATATTGTCATAACAGCCAGGGGATAATTCGAAAATACCCTTTGCGATATTGTACAATACTATTGTACGATACTATACAAATAGCTGGTGTAGGCAAGTGGGACTTAGCATCAACCCCACTGAAACCATCCTGATAGCCTTCACTAAGAAAAGAAAACTCAACCTCAAAACCATAAAACTTGATGGGAACGAGATTGAATGGAGACAAGAACTCAAGTATCTAGGTTTAACTCTAGACAGTAAGTAAACTCCTGTGGAACGAACACGAAAAGGAGATTACATACAAGGCAAAAATGGCTATAATGGTGTGCAGGAATCTAGCAGGAAGAAACTGGGGCTGTAACCCAAAAATCCTGAGCTGGATGTACACTGCCATAGTGAGACCAATCATCACTTATAGAGCCATTGCGTGGAGTAGTAGAACTAGCCTATTGACGACGAAAGGAAACCTCTCCAAAATTCCAAGACTAGCCTGTATATGCATTACAGGAGCAATGAGAACTTGCCCAACGGCAGCCATGGAAGTGGTTCTCAACCTCACCCCTCTACATATGGTGGTGGAAAGTGTTGCAGGAAGAACAAGATACAGACTAAGTAGAGAGGGAATCATTAAAAAAAAACAACTTCCTCACTTCTTAGAAATCAGACAACCTGGGACATGCCACAAGACGGTATGATGAAAAAGTATAACTTTTTAAAGAAATTCGTTACGGAAATGAGCAACAAGAAGGAATGGGATCCAAATACCATTACCAGACTTGGAAAGAATGCCATTCAATGGTACACAGACGGCTCAAAAGCAATAGAAGGAACTGGGATAGGAGTGTTCGGGAAAGGAACCAAACACTCTGAAAGCTAAGGAAAAACCCCAAGTATCTTTAAAGCGGAAATCCACGCCATAAGAAAGTGCGCCCAGTTCAATATTGATAAAGGATGCAGAAAACAAAGGATTATCATAATGTCGGATAGTCAAGCAGCCATTAAGGCACTGAGCTCTTGTAAAATTAGTTCCAAAATGGTGTGGAAATGCCTAGACAAACTCAATGAACTAGGCGAGAACAACATAGTCACCTTACTATGGATTCCAGGACACACTGGAATAGAAGGAAATGAAATAGCAGATGAACTAGCAAAGAGGGGGACTGAAATACCTTTCTGGGGGCCTAAAACCTTTTGCGGAATCAGCCCCAATGTAAAATTGGAAGAAATAGGTAAAGCCGAGAAAAAGAGAAGATCTGACCATTGGAGAGATCTAGTAGGGCTTATACAATCAAAGACTCTTCTGGGTGACTACAACCTGTTGAGATCAAAAGAATGCATAAGTCAAAGTAAAACTGCGCTAAGAGTTTTAACAGGGATCCTAACATTGTCACCTGAATGGGCACCTGAAAAAGCTCAAAATAGTGGAGAAAGAAGAATGCAGATTTTGTGGAATGGAAGAAGAAACCTCCATCCACATACTTTCCAACTACACAGCACTTCAGAATCCTAGAGCACAGCACCTAGGAGATTACTGGATAGAAGAGGAACATTTGCCTAAGTTGAAGTCTGCAGACATCCTAAAATTCTTCCGGGAAATAGGAGTAGAAGTAGGGGGGCACAATGGTACTTTTAGGTCTCAGTGAATGTCACCCCAAAACACACACATACATACATACACATACAAGGAGGGTATTAGAATGATTTTACTAGAAAATATTGAAATTTTTGTAGGATTCTAGAGGTATTTTCAGGTAAGTATTTAGTATTTATTGTAATTAAAATTTGTATTGAAAATATTTCAATTTCTTTTGATGAACTAGTTTCATATCAAATTCCATTGACGTTTAGATTGATTCGTTATTTTCTCCTTCTTTTCTTTATAATTGAAGTATTTACGGCTGTATCTATTAAAGAGTGGATTTAATTGAGAACAGTTAGTATCATTTATGATTAATTCCACAAAGTAAGAGTCCAAACAGTGAGTTCAATATTTATTTGTCTTACTACTTAATATTTCCAATAGTTCTATATTCCTGTAGTCTATTTTTATTTTATTGTTTAACGATGAAGTTTTTCTCCGTGTATCCTCATTTTCTCCCTTGTCTTCGGCTATTTGCTTGAAACTTGTACAAATTCCCACATAGATAAAAACGAGTAATTTGACTGCTTGTTCCCGACAAGACCAACTTGTTGAAGATATTTGTTCCACAACTAAAAGGCGTTTATTTGAAATATTATTCTGTACATCTTTTTTCATATTATTTAGTAAAATTTCCAACCAAAAATGCATATATTTTTTGAAGAAAACCAAAAAAAGTTGCTTCTACAAATTAATCTACACTATTTTCTACTATTGAATTTAGAGAATGGCCTGCACATGGGACGTAAAAGGCTAACGGATTCTGTTTCTTCATTACTGCTTGCACTCCTTTTTACTTTCAGACATATTACTGGCGTTGTCATATGTTTTCCCTCTACAGTTCCGAATGCTCAGGAAGTTTTTATGTGAAATAGATTAAAAATTTTCCTCCACAGAGCTCCCCGTATAGCTGTGAATGAATTGATTGATTGGCTCAGCACCATCAGTCAGAGTTCTCGGCCCCTCAGCCCTCAGGCTTTCTGTGCTCTTGGTTGAACGGTTTATGTGAAGAGTCTATTGGCCCTTATCAGGCTCTACAGTCTTTTCACTAGATCCTTCTCGGAGCAATCCTCCCTTGGAAGCTCTAGTTCTAGGAGTCCATATATCCAATGAGAAAATGCTTCACACTCGAAGATAATGTGAGAGACTACTTCCTCCTCTTCCATGTACAACCGACAGATAGGTTCCACCCTGTATATGCCAATTGTATGCAAGAGCTTTCTCAGGGTACAGTGACCGGTGAGTTATCCCGCCACTCTCCTTATCTGGCCCCTGCTGAGGTTCAATATATCGTTAGTCAGCGTCTCCGAGGCTTTTTTGACCAGGAGTTGACTGTCTTCTTGTTTTGGCACGTGTCTCCAGTACGACTGCTGTATGGTTTGAATCCACCTAGTTGATCAGCCTGTGACAAGTCAGGAATAGTATCTGATATTGTTGAGTAGTATTTAGTTTTCAATTTGAGGTGGAATATCCATACACTTAACCCAATAAAGCCAGTGCCTCTACGCCATCGGCTGCTCAGGGTTGTGGCCCTGTTGGCCTCCTCTTAGTCCTGGACTGTGAACAAAGTTCAACTACAAACCTAGTCGAATTCTATAATAATAACAATAGGAAATTACAGACAGACAGTCCAGTTAGTTTTGAATGCTCAGCTTGAATTATAATATCATACTACAAAAATGACTGTAGTTAATTAAAGTTTACAGTTACATGTATACAACAATTTTCAGGCGAGACAGCAACATCAAAAGCAAACCGGAAAGTTAAAAAGGTTAATTAAAACGTTTTGACCAACAAACTCATGCCGTCGGAAAATTGTTTTCACAATTATTTTAAATTTCACCTACTAGCTGGAATTTATAATGTATACGTGAATTTTAAATTCATTTTGTTAGAATGCCATTCAATATATTTTTAAGGACTGGAAATATTTTTTCCAGGATCTGATTTAACTCCCGGCATTTCTCGTAACTCCACGCTCATTTTTCTCTTTATATTTTCCTATTTTTCAACTTCTCTTCCAATTGTTCCTTCAAAATCTCTCATTACCCCATATATCTCTATCCTACGTGAAAGGATAACTCCTTGACTTTTCGAAAATGTGAAATATACTGTTGTTTAGTTGAGCATCTAATGACTTACTTGATGTTTAAGATTATACTATTGCTCAGATGTTTTTCTAAAAAAGTCTATATGTGCATGTGAAAGAGATATTCGTCAAAGATTTAAGCTTTATGTGAAAATTTTAGTGAAACCGCATCATTTCCATCGCTTTGGCGGTTGAAACGAGTCAGTTACACACCGTCGAGGTCGAGTTGTCCTCCGAATCGGACGTTACTACCTGTTTTCGAAAAGGGTTATGTCTGAGTTGTCTCCCATTCAATTCTTCTTATTTTTTCTCTTAAACTCCAATGCCGTTCAGCGGCGGGTTAGCCATTCTTCACCCATAACTTCCAATCGCTTCTGTTTCTGACCAGTCCTCTCATATTTCCCATTGATTCTTTCCGATTCACTGTATCCTGTATTCTCTCCATGTTCTCCCTTGTCTGACTTTCTTTCTTTTCCTATCCCTTCCTACCTCTGTTACTGCTTTGACTAACCTGTTTTCGTTCATTTTTACAATGTGTGCATACCAGTTCTATTGCTTGAGTTGGAATTGGTTCCCGTTTCAGATGGTCTACTATTTCTACGTCGATTATATTTCCTTTGCATTGATCAAAGATTCGTGCTTTTATGAGGTTTCACACGTCTCAAATCCAAAAGTAGTTGGTAGCTGGTAGGGTTATGCTGTTGTGAACCTTTAATTTTGTTTTGTCGTCGATTTCTCTATTCCTGATCACAGTTTCATCACAGTATAGAAACGAACCAGTATGTTATCTCGTGTCGTTACACTGCCGAGCTCTCTGTGACCTACAACGTCGTTCGGACGAGTATCTCACCCGGCGGCATTTAGGCAGAACGTACCACATATTAACCGTTGCTCTAAAATCTGCCGTGCTGATTGGTCCGCGACTAAACGCGGTACGTTTTGTCTAGATAGGGTCGAAAGCAGGTACGGACTGCCCTCGTATTAGAAATGTTAGAATCTATTCACGTATTTCATGCCAGTCATTGTGTGAGCTGATTAGCGCAGTTGGTAGAATATTGGGCTTGTAACTCAGAGGTCGTGGGTTCGAAACCGGCTTGGTGGTTGGTTTTTTTGTTTTTCTATTTCCTATTTACTGATATTTCTATACATAGTTACACTTTGATCAACCTGGTTGGTCCTTGGTTTTTTTGTTTTTTTTTGTTTTTTATTTCTTATTTACTGATATTTCTATACATAGTTACACTTTGATCAACCGGGTTGGTCCTTGGTTTTTTTTTTTTAAGTTTTTTATTTCTGATATTTACATATTTATTTCAATATTGGGTTAGGTGCTGTGAGGGCAATCCGTACCTGCTTTCGACCCTATCTAGACAAAACGTACCGCGTTTAGTCGCGGACCAATCAGCACGGCAGATTTTAGAGCAATGGTTACCTAATATGTGGTACTTTCTGCCTAAATGCCACCCGGCGGCCAGTGCTGTGCTGCGATTTAATTTGTTGTTTTTGTTCCAGAGCTAAAGTTTGGCTCGAAGCATGCGATAGGCCTGACTTGATGCCAAAAATAGAAACTATATACAATAGTAGTCATCGTTTATGCGTTACTCATTTTGAACCAGACATGATTATGAAACCTCACAAAAGAAAACTTCTTTTGAAAAAAGCTATTCCAACACTATTTCTTTTATCAAATACTGCAATGCCTAAAGACTTTCAGACAAATGATTTATTTGAAAAAAAATTTGTTCGCTACTTTTGTGGTTATTTAATTGAAAAATATTCGGAAATTCATACATGCAGCGTATGTGAGACGTATTCACAAGTGTATCAGAATTTAGACGATTCGTCTTTATATTGTTACCTTAGAGCTTATGAAAATACGAATGAAGATACTTTTGGAAACTTGAATATGCCGCATAAAAATCTTCTACAACACATCTCATTATTAGGAACATTATTCCAAATGAACTTTGAGAAAGTTGCTACGAAAGATAGTATTGTTGAATCACTTATAAATATTGGTCAAACAACAGAGTTTGTACATCCTTGTGTTGATTTTCCAATAAAATATTCAATAAAACTTTTCTCCAGGGTAATTACGACTATATTACACATTATTTGTCAATAAAAATTTCAGAAATCATAACAAAATGAAAATTGTAATATTGAAAAACCAATAAATATTTTGTATAAGACTTTATTCACTCATCAGTGTACTGTTCTACAATATTTAAGAAAAAACATTCAGCACGTTCAAGTCATTTTAAAACTTATGCCACCTACGCCTATGGTAAAATGGATCGTAAAGCGATCCGTTCAAGGTCATCAAAAGCTCTGGCAATTTATGAATCAAATTTATAAGAGTTATACTACTGGTTCGTTTCTATACTGTGGTTTCATTCCGTTAAGATGTTTCTCAGGTATTTGAAACATGTAGCACATCCAATTCAGGTATACTCATTATTCGACCTATATTATTAGACTACTATTTCCAGATCCAAAAGACGTTTGTGATTGCTTCATTGTATTCAAATTAAGTGAATCTCAGCTGGAATGTGATAAAGTTACCCAATTTTTGCCATTATCTGGTCGAATGCTTTATAAATGAAAAGTCAAACTTTCCTTCCCATATCTGGGCATTATCATTATTAAGAACCAACAACTGTGAAGCATTTCATTCGAAATATAATTCATCGATCCACTCACCGCACACAAGAATTAATCAATTATTTAGTGTTTCATTAGACTTCAAATAAGCACATGCAACTGTTTATTGATAATTTGAAGCTTAGAAATAGAGTTCCAAAAGTGTTATTAGGTTATTGGCGTTCAATAATAATAATTTTCAGTATAAATATTTCAGGATAAATTTTTCAATGTTCCTTGTCCTCCCCTGGGTCCCCTCTCTACCATTGACGAAGTCCTCTAGGTACTGACCTGCAAGAACGTGGATTTGGTCGGAGATTAATGTAGGTACCCAGCCGAGCTTGGCATCTTGGAAAATTCGTAGGTATATGATCAAGGGGAATTTTCCAACGTTCCAGTCGTCTGCCTCCACCCTGGCCAAAGTCCTTTAGGTGTCAATTTTGGGCAAAATGCATTTGATCGGAGATTAACTAAATTTAGGTCCGATAAATCTTAAGCAGAACGGTTTCCTACCACTCTACCTAATATATGAACGTCTAGTGAGAAAGTCTTCCGAGAAAGGACTGACAAATCGACTTTATGTCTAATTTAGATTTTTAGCCACAAAATTTCTCATTTCTACCCCGCTAGAGCATCATCCCCATATATATTTCAAGATCATATTTTAGATGTGCGTCCCCATCAACCTACAAGGACCGATTTCTGATCATTCGATCTCGCTTATCTGGTAATTTTTGGAGCTTATACAAGAATCATGCATTCTTATTACGTACAAAATGCACTTAAATACAAGTCTGGCTAATTATATCTTATATCAAATCTATATGCAAATCAGCTTTTGTCTTTTAAGACGTCCCAGTCGATCGGCACCGAGATCAGCATACGAACTTGGTCCGGTCACTTGATGATGTCATAAGTCGATACGCCTTTTCCGGAATCGTATGCAAATGCCAGAACAGTGGTTAATGGGTCTAAAGGAGTTGGTTCACCAAAGGGCATACTTTCCCCGATCATCGTTTATCAACACCGGAAATTTCCGACTTCCGCCTCGTATGCCTCCTTCCTAGGCATATGCAAGCTAGCTTTTGTTACTTGAATGTCATAGTCTATCGGCACCGAGATTGACATATGAAAATCAATTATTATCGACTATTTCTAGGTTAATCCGGTTACTTGATGTTGTTATATATTGAAATACCCTTTCCGGAATCGTATACTGATGCAGGAGCAGTGGTTAAGAGGTCGGAAGCAGTTGTTCCACTGGAGGGCATAGTTTCCTTGATTATCGTCATTCAGCAATGGAAATCGCCACTTCCGGTTCCCACACCTCCTTCCGGTAGTGACGTAGGCGAACGCGAACCGGCTAACGACAGGTTATTTTTGTAAGATACGATAATGTATCAAATGGCCAAGCTTCCTAGTTCATCGAATACTTGACATCCAATCCGAAGTGGAACTCATAGCAGGTGCAGGGACTGGGCACAGACGCTCAGAGACACTTTCTCCCGGTTGACCAGGCTGTCTGAGTGATTCCCTTAAAGGCCATACAAACATTGATTATCGCCATGATCTATTATATTGTTCATAAGTTAGGAATACTCGGATAAACTTGCGTGTGATTGGCTGGAGAGAGTGAACTTTCTTTTATTTTCTATGCGGTGAAGAATTTAGATTATGATTTAGATGAATGTGCAAAGATAATTTGTGCGTTATTGATATAGTAGTGGATCAAAAAAATTTTTAAATAAATTTACAGTAATCTATGAGCACCACAAAAGATAATAGTTTTATTTTTTGAACTCTAAGAGCTTAGAAATAAACTTTTAAATCATTTTAAAACGGCTAAATTGAGAATGATTTTATCTTGGACCTGAAATAACTTTCGACTGAGTTGATTTATCGAAAAATGACATCAGACCTTTTATGTAGATCGAGTAATTCCCTGCAAATATCCATAATGGGTGAAGCAGTAGAATTTTATCATCTGAACGAAACTTTTATGCGTGGTTTCGAGAAGTGTATTGAAACGCCCGCCCTAATGTATAATATCCTCTCCATTAAGTCTTAGTTATTTTCTGCTAGTGATAGATTTTATGTGTGTATGTTGTAAAATATAAACTTTTGAATATATAATATGTATCATATTTATCAAACCCCAAAAAATATAATATTTTTTCAATCAACTCATTTTATAATTGTTTCACCCATTTCATTTGAAATTAGTTTGAGCTTTGTTGAACTCTCATGAATATAAGCAACAGATTATTTCAAGCCACATTGGATCAGAATTGCAGGAGCCGGAATTCAATAATCAATGAAATACAATATTATAATGGTGGGATTTGTTGTTTTCTGAAGACTTAGTTCACTATCTACCTGTCAATATAACGGGAGAGAACCCGACCCTAACAAAAATCTACCTGCCGTACATTGGAGTTAACTCGACTCCTCCTTGGGACACATTATATTATGTTATGATATTTTGCAGAAACTGTGAATTTATCCCATTTACACCGAATCTTTTTGTATTCAGCATAAAGACGAAAATTGTAAGAACCATTTTACCTATATATAATAATTGTATCATTTTAAAAAGAAAACTTTGTTCCAGACGATATAAAATTTGTCTAAATTCTAACAACATCGTCGACAACATTGCGAATGGCATCGTTTCTAACATCTAAAATCGAACGCTATTACCCTTATAAAACCTATTTCAAATTGTCTCTAAGCACCTACGGATATGTACAACAATATGGCATGTAATTTTCGCAATGGCGGAGAGGTTTTGAAAAAATAGTTAGAAAAACGGTACAAAAATGTAAAACTTCATTAAAATTTTATTGAGCTTTTTCGAAATTGATCAACTACAGATAATCCACAGCCAAATCATAATTTAAAAGTCTTAACAAATTTTTTTTTTGGTTCAGGTTTTCTTTCACCATTATTCACATTCCATACCGTCCGATTCATCTTTGATATATTTACAACCTTATCTAGTTTCTGTATCTGTAGAGTAGGGAGAGTGAGTGTAGGCTCACAGCACTCAGGCCACATGTGACCCATTGTACATCCTCCAGAGGAGTTTTCCTCCTAGGTCATCGTCCATCCTGTCCTTCTCAGGAAGGTGGACAGGTCACTAGGAAACATCTCCTTTATATCGGCAGGTGTAGGCCAAGATTGACCGAACACACACTCTTTTATTGACGATAACTCCGGACAATCGCATAATACATGCCTGACAGTTTCATCTTCCTGTTCACACATCCTGCATAGAGGTGTGTCCACTAACCCTATAGTATGGAGGTGTTTCCTTAGTTGACAGTGGCCAGTCAGAAATCCTTCTGTTAAACGTAGGTTTTCCCTGGTCATCGCCAAATATTTCTTCGGCGCCAGCTTCCCAAGGTCGCTCAGAGTGATCCTGGCAAGACTGCATCCTTTGATTCCATCCCATCTTTTATCTAGTTTGTTCAAACTACCTCACCATGATTACCTTCAGTCTCTGAAGAAGATAACTTGGTTATCGAAACGCGCGTAAGACTTTGTGGTGTTAAGGTTAGTGTAGTGAGTGACCCACGGCTGCAAAATTCGTAACTCAATCAACAAGTTTAACAAAACCTTCATTGTTTTGAATTTGGCCAAATCACAACATCTTCAATTTCATTTTAAGCTTGTTTGTTAATTAGAAATTAACAATTTTGTCAGACAAATCATCTGGTGAAAGTCTTAACAACCCACTTATTATAGATGGAGAATTTGCTCTATCATTATTCATGATTCAGAACATCTTGAATATCTCTCTTAGCCTATTCAAACGCTAAAAGATCATTTTACTGTCGTCAGGTAGCACCAAAACTGTAGCATACCCCCAGATCAGATCTAGACTGTTCTAGAACTGCCTTCGACAATTCCAAACCCTGGCTGACACTTGAGAGGGTCCTGGGGTACAAGAATGTTGTGGCAGACACACCCTGCTAGGGTCTAAAATTGCATTTACTGGTCCTGAGCCAATATTTGAATATCACAAACTGCAGCATGTCGTACATCTCAGTGAATAAAAAAAATCAGCCACGTGCCAAAGTAGAGAAACATCATACTACTGGTAAAAAGCATCCGGATGCGCTGACTAACGGAATACGAAACCTCAGCAGGGGCAAAATTGGGAAAGTGACAGAATCATTGAGTTGGTACTGTATCCTGAGGAAAAACATGCATAATAATTGGCATATATAGGGATGAAACTACCTGTCAGTCGTGCATGAAAAAGGATTAAATGACCTCACACATCATTTTCAAATTTAAAGCACTGCCCATTGGAGATGTAGACTCCTACCACTAGAGAGCCAAAGGGAGTATTTTCATAAGAAGGACCTAGTGGAAAAACTGTTAAGCCCAATACTGGTCTCTTCACAAAAATTGTACAAGCGTAAAAACAAAAAGCCTAAAGGCTGAGGTACCTCCGACTGGTGGTTCCGAACTAATCAATCTATCAAGCTTATTTCGGAATATTTCCACGTAACAGGTTCAAGAAGATTGAATCATTTTTGATCTTACTAAAAAATCATTTGGCAAAATTCTTAATAACTTTCTTCTTCTGTTTGGGACAACTAGCGTTAGAAAAACGACAGTCAATATCACAATTTTCTAGTGCAGTGGGTGTTTCTCGTTGCAGTGTTTTCAGAATTTTACGTAAACACAAATTCCATCCTTACAAAATTAAATAAGTCCAAGAGCTAAATAAAGACGATTTCGACCGGCATCCACATTTTTGTGAATTGATTAGCGAACAACTGCACGACAATCCAGCTT
The DNA here is from genome assembly GCA_910591675.1 of Galerucella calmariensis. Taxonomy (NCBI): domain Eukaryota; kingdom Metazoa; phylum Arthropoda; class Insecta; order Coleoptera; family Chrysomelidae; genus Galerucella; species Galerucella calmariensis. Next base: position 10,656 of record CAJUYG010000563.1, on the reverse strand, counting down.
TATTGTACAATATCTGCTTTTCCAACGAATGAATGACAAATGAATCCAGAAATAACACGAATACTAGAAAACGATGTTGCCATGTCAGAAGCTTTGTTAGCGTTTTAACAATATGGGGCAACTCCACATCACGTTCTGGATGTAAGACGGTTCGGTGAATAGGTAGACGAGGCCCAATGTTAGAGTGGCCACCTAGGTCTCCCGATTCAACCTCCTAGATTTTTTCTATTGGGATATCTGCCTGTCTGCCTCTTAGCTAGCTATAGAGGATTTACATGAACCAATTATTCAAAAATGTCAACAAATAACCCCAGAATTGTGACATAATGTTTATTTGACGCTGTATCATTGTAAGGAAACCAATGGAATTCAATTGAACAACCTTTGGAATAACTGTTTTGTTTCGAATTAAAATGTTAATCTCCCAGTTGCATTTGATCAATCTTGGTGTACAGAGGTGGTTCAAATGGAAAGGAGTGTATATTCTTCATTTTGCACGACACCTTCCAACACCAACACCGGCAATCAGTAGAAACATTACTTATATACTTAGGTACTTACCCACTAAAATAATCAGGTACTATCTTCTCATTCGTCTGAAAACAAAGGAAATTCATCATTTCATTTCTTATATAGATTTCAATGTATTTAGAAAATGGAAGAATACAACAATGCAATAATGTGAGGTGACCATAGGGAAGAGGGAGTTAAATTTATAACGTCCACATATATTGTATCTTTAGTTTTGCGGTTGCGTGGAAGAGCGCCACTTAGCTGGTGCTTCTCGTATGAGAACATCATCTAAGAGCGAACGTCGCCTTTGCATGTATTGTATTTTTATAACACAGCAATAAAGTCATTTATTATTATTATTATTATATGAGAGACAATTTAATTCATGTATAAAAAATCGCATATGCCACAGTGCAATTGTTACTTTGACAGCGGCAAAAGTTAGCTTCAACTTTTATAGCGATAAATTAACTCCAATGTTAAAATGTCATATACCTGGAAATGTTATTGTCACTTTGACATCATTAAAAAAGGTGCATCCTTTTTTATCGCGATAAAAACTCCTCTTCCTCAATATCTAGTGAGAGGACGTCACTTTTACACAATGACAATGAGTCGCAAGTTAATAAAGATAATTATTTTTGTTGTTCATCCATATATTCTGTCGTTAATTTATCTTGCCAAAAAACACTCGAGCTTTTCTTTTATCGGATAAATTTCTCTGTAACTCAAAATTTTGCCAATAACTAAATTTGCTCGAAAAACTGACATTAGATAAAATCGCTCCACCTTCGGTGTCGCGATTTTATCATGTCAGTTTTTCTCGTAAAATTAGTGATTGGCAAAACTGTTTCGTTGCAAAGAGAAATTTATCCGATAAAAAAAAGCTCTTGTGTTTTTACTGTTGATAAATGAACTCCAATGTTAAAATGTTATATACCTGGAAATGTTATTGTCACTTTGACATCGATAAAAAAGGTGCATCCTTTTTTATTGCGATAAAAACTCCTCTTCCTCAATGTCTAGTAAGCGGACGTCACTTTTACACAATGACAATGAGTCGCAAGTTAATAAAAATAATTATTTTTGTTGTTCATCCATATATTCTGACGTTAATTTATCTTGCCAAAAAACACTCGAGCTTTTCTTTTATCGGATAAATTTCTCTTTGCAACGAAACAGTTTTGCCAATCACTAATTTTATCATGTCAGTTTTTCTCGTAAAATTAGTGATTGGCAAAACTGTTTCATAAATTTATCCGATAAAAAAAATCTCTTGTGTTTTTACTGTTGATAAATTAACTCCAATGTTAAAATGTCATATACCTGGAAATGTTATTGTCACTTTGACATCGATAAAAAAGGTGCATCCTTTTTCATCGCGATAAAAACCCCTCTTCCTCAATATCTAGTAAGCGGACGTCACTTTTACACAATGATAATGAGTCGCAAGTTTGGTTACTTAGGTATAATTTCAATATTCTGTCGTTAATTTATCTTGCCAAAAAACACTCGAGCTTTTCTTTTATCAGATAAATTTCTCTTTAACTCAAAGTTTTGCCAATCACCAAATTTGCTCGAAAAACTGACATTAGATAAAATCGCTCCACCGGCCTTCGGTGTCGCGATTTTATCATGTCAGTTTTTCTCGTAAAATTAGTGATTGGCAAAACTGTTTCGTAAATTTATCCGATAAAAAAAATCTCTCGTGTTTTTACTGTTGACAAATACACTAGAGGTTTTCTCACTTATTCATTTGTTCATCAATATCACTGTTCCTAGTATGAATTTCAATAACTGCGTTTTTAATAATTGTACATTAAAATAAAAATGTGTTTATTTTTAATGTTTCATAAATAAAGTTTGCATTGATATGTTTCCAAATTTCTCATTCATTAAATTGTCCTGCTGAATTACACTCGAGGTTTGTATTGATATTGGGTAAATTTGTGTTGTTCAAATTCTAAATTGTTTCCTTTAGCAATTTGACTCGAATAACTGTCAACCTAAAAACTCTCCAACTTCGGTGTCGTGTTTTTAATAGTTGACAGTTATTCTCGTCAAATTGCTAGGAAACAGTTTCTCATTAAACAACCCAATTTACCCGATAAAATACAAACCACTTGTGCAATTATAAGTGAAAAAATTTTTGCCGTTTTTTTTTCAATTTTTCCATAACAGTGACGCCTTCAGAATAACGAGGAGTGGTTAGTTTTCATTTAAATGCTCTGTATTTGTGTCAACAAAATATGCAGTCAAAGGTAAATACCGCATGACATCACTAGCATTGTAATAAATAATGTATGATGTTGATTTATTTAGTGAAATTAAAACATCTACTTGAAAAAACATTCTCTTCATATAGAAATTTATCCATATTGTCGTGTTATTATTGAGTCGATACATATTTGGTGAAATTTTCCATATATGGATTGTATCTCCCCATAGTATTCGATTATATTCAAAATATATATCGCCGACACTGCATGTCGAAAACACTTAAAATGCAAATTTTCTCGTTCAGTATCTATTCACCCTTCGAACTCTCCGCTTGGTGTTGCCGATTCACCCAATCCACGGTGTAGTAATGCCGATTTATTGGTTTTATTAACTTGTAGAATAGTAAAATAAAAAGTGCGGTACACGTGTTGCATATTTAACTGCATCACTGAATTATATTCGGTTTTGTATATCAAATTCAACTCGATGCGTACTCGTTTTAGTAATTGGAACTAACGTTTATATCTGTAGAATTTTTATACAATTTTAACTGTCCAGTATCAAAACTCATTCCACCTGAATAATGCGAAGTAATTTCAATGGAAAGCAGTTTAGATCTCAGATCAATGGAAGCACTAGAATATCGAACATAGGTAATATCTGATGCCAACATGAACAATGTCAAAGTTTATTTATTTATAGTGTTGGCATCCGCAGATGTTGCCGTGTCAGATTATTCGAAAGTATAGTGCATTTAATAGCCATGAGGAGTTATTTGAAAAGCCTCACTCACACCAACAAAAGTTACCAGATTAGTTACTAAAGGGTGCGTTCCGAAAAAGTAGTCAACAGTCGTGTTCCAAATCTATTAAATATGCCTTGATTGATGAAGAAATCTGCCACGCATAGTCATAAGTCGATTTCTCGTCTGTCCTGTAGATTATTCAGATGTTGAACAGACAGGTTCTGTCACATGTAAAACTATGCCCTGTTTCGTATAGATTAGAACATACACATCACTCTAATATGGCTGTTTTCAATTAGCAAATAACTGAATGCGATAAAAAAGAAGTCAATAAGTTAGATTATTATATAATTTTCACTATACTTTCACAAAACCCATTCTTTTATGATATATTTTTTAAAACTTCGATAGCTTTTAACCTCCATAGACTTTTGACGATATATTCCCAAATATGTGAAAATATACTGCATATAATACACAAGTAGTACATTTATTCAGGGGATTACACAATTGAATTTAATTTGTTCCAAAGCATACAAAATTTTATTTAATACAGATTACACATGTTTGTTCTTCGAACAGCATTTTTAATTCAATTATCACAATTTTCCAAAAGTCTTAGTATTCCACTAATATTTGCTGCGCTGTGTTTTGTTCCTTCGCATCAGTATTCCTTTAATAGTCAATGAGACGTTGACTCTACTACTCCTATAAGGAAAATGATGAACATTCAATACCATGTTGATATAAAAGTCATAATCTTACCAATTGCTTGAGAAATTGTGAATATAATATGAATGTATTTAATTTTTGACGGTCCTAAATGACCTATAAGTTCACCATTTATATTGTTTTACTGGAGTAAGCGAGGAGCTGGTACTCGAAGTAGAAGGATCCATAATATATTTAATACATATGCTTACTGAAGTTTTCAAAGGAACAGTCTCAACGAAACTAAGTGAAAATAATAAAATAACAAGAGTGGATGCGATGACAAATTAAGTAGGTATATCTATCTGTCAGAACTGTCAAAAATGTGAATTATCGACTAATGTCAATATTAAAAAGTGTTGTGTGAAACTGGGCGGAATCTGACCAATCAGAGGTCTACAGTATTGCCAACTTAAATTCAAATTACTCCTCCTGGTTTTTAAAATGAGGATAATAGGCATCTGATGACCTCAATTGTTTTGAGCTTGCTCAATATACTTTTTTGAATAGACTCCGTTTCACATAAGGAGAAGTCACGTGAAGTTGCAGTCGTACGCGCGAACTTGCTCCGCTGCGGGCGGTACGAGCTCTACGACGACTTGTCACCGATCCAAGTACTATTCGCGTTCCACACTGCTTCACTGTAATTATCTCTGATCGTAAGAATGATAGGTTGATGCTCTTATCGAAGATTGAGACAGTTCAGATTTGGTTTTCACTGTAACTCCATTTTGGTTCCATTAAAGAAAAAAAAACTATAAGTTTGCTATCTGGTGAAGCTATATTTACTGTTCGTATCCAGGCGCCTGGCCTGGCACACCTTTTTCCACTGTTTTTTTGTTTTATCTACGTATTTCACCGGTATTGTATAGAAAACCACAGTTCACCGAATTTTCATGATCTAGTGGGCACTGGGCATGTCGGCGTTCTCCTCAAACATGCGCCAATGATGTGCGTTACGCGACAAAAATTTAAAAATGTTTGAGTATTTGAGTATCCGTAACAATGCCATTCTCTGCGGCTGAATTATGTGAACCGTTGTAGATAAAACTCTTTATACCCACTGAGTTATTGAGCTCATGATACTTTGAATATTTTGTACCCCGTGAATCACAAAATAAATTCTCTCAGTTGATTATAATATTTTCCTCACAGAACTTTGTCACCGAATTTTCATGATCTAGTGGGCACTGGGCATATCGGTGTTCTCCTCAAACATGCGCCAATGATGTGTGTTACGCGACCAAAATTTAACAAGTTTTGGGTATTTGAGTATCCGCAACAATGCCATTCTCTGCGGCTGAATTATGTGAACCGTTGTAGATAAAACTCTTTAAACCCACTGAGTTAATAAGCTCATGATACTTTGAATTTTTGGTACCTCGTCAATCACAAACTAAATTCTCTCAGTTGATTATAATCTTTTCCTAACAGAACTTTGTCAAACTTTATTATTTATACCTAGCCACTGATTATATTGACTTCAAATTTTTGGACTTTCTGGATAACATTATCTAAAGATTCCAACTTCTTGTCCTCCTCCAGAATTGTTCTCCGCTCCCTGACCAAATGTCATAAACCATACGTACTTCAACTAAGTATCTAAAATCACCTATGTAGAATAGGAAATTTATGCTGAATTATATTAATTCAAAATATGGTACCAAAAACCCATCAAGTCTTCATAACAAAATTTTCATAACAATCGTATCTCTGGTGCCAACAACAACTCTTCCAGTGAAGCTTAGTATATTATTGCTCATAGGACTTCATTGATCTCTACCCAGACGAGCGTAACAATCATTTTATTCACGTCAACAAGATATATCTAATAGTCATGAAACTCCCTGCTCAGTTTATTCAAGAAAATTTTCACACTATCATCCTAAAATCTAGATACTATTAAGTCCTGGTCTAACTCAAATAAGATTTTTATAACACTGCAAGAATTATGGCTTCTGCTGACAGAGAAACTGCCTCATCTTTTTGAATTACACGATGAAGTCTAAAAATTCGTTTTTTTGGTTTTCATATTTTTTATCGTGGATCGCTTCGTTTATAAAATCTTAAGAAATAGCAAGAGCGTGTTTCTGTCTCCTTTTCTCGGACATATTAAATATCCATTCTAACAGTTTTATCCCATGTAGATGTTGGAATAAAGCTGCAGCTATTTTTGTGATTCTCAGCATAAAAAAGATGATGAGATTCGAATAAGCTGTTCAAAGGTTCGAAGATGTCTCCTAAAAGGAACATCGCAAACTCTTGGTCACTAAGAAATATTCAAACCAAGCCGCACGTGACACCATCCACCATCTACTGCAACACTGAAGAAGCTAATCCATACCATTGTCATATATAGATATTCACTCATTTGTCTGTTGTGCACGAGAATGGAGGAGCATAAGCTTCTGATGGTACTAGGGCGCCCAAGGAAGAGTTTCCCCAAGTAGGATATTGTGAAAGGCTGATAAAAACAGTGCAACTAAAAGAGCAAAAAGCCAGAAAAGGAGGTACCGAATACTGGGAACTTGATATAGGTATTGACTGAATGTACTACCATTTGATATCTACAAAGGAAATTACGTTTGGTTATATGTGAACTACTTTCCTTTATTGCTTCCGTAATTTTGTAGGTACTTGTCATAGCGTGGCACAAGTTTTTGTATGCCTTCTGTATAGAAGGTTGCCTCATGTGTTTTTTGAGCTCGTTATCATCGTTGAACTGTTGACCACTAAGAAAAATATTTCAGGTGTAGGGAGAAGATGGAAGTCAATAGGAGCGAGCTCCAGTCTGTAAGGAGGATGATCAAACACGTCCCAGTTAAATTAAATTCCCTAGCAATAGCACTCGATCACGTTCTTCATTAAACTGGCTGACCCATCTCTCAACCATTGAATCGCTCATAGCATCTGTAGTCGCAGATTTGCCGATAAATTTCAGTTGGTTCAACTTTCTTCGCATTTAGAAAACGTATCACAGATCTGATTTCACAAGCGGTGGCATTTTCAATTGAGGCTGCCATTATAAAGAAACACCACAAAGGACACTTCGGCAGCAGCGAGCTGAAAATGACATTATATTTCTTCTTCTTAAGTCACAGTAACTGCCGCGCATGCTCGGAGCTGCGATCACAGCGATAGTGCGGATGGACATAGAAATGGAACCTGTTTCTGGGATGTACCTCGAGTAATCAACTCTCCTAGGACCGAAAAGTCTTCGGAGGTGATAAGATATTTCGTAAATACATGAATTTATTATTATCATTCGTAATAACTTATGGAACATGCGAACGTTGATTCGGTGAAGTATAATTTCGCCAACTCTCGCCAACTAATGCATTAAAAGCAGAAGATGCTTATCTCAATTTACCGTTATTAGCTAACAAGGAATAACTGAAACACATCATTCGCATTACGAGTACAATTATGTAATTACACGTTCACCTCGAAATACTGGTGAATTAATTAATGCAATAAAAGAAATATTGTAATCCGTTGCATGTGTTGGGAACATTTGAAAGTTTCGTGGAAAGTTACTCCGAAGTTTAGTTAAAAATAAACTAGTATAGGATACCTTGCTACGTCTACCGAAATACCGAGATGGAAAAAATATTATCCGTAAATATTCTATGTGACAAGCCAAAGATCTATTGTACCCTCTTTCTTCCACTTACTTCCTATGAGACTGAAAACTGCTTCAAGACTATTTCCTGAAAGAGTTTTAGAATACCTGTAGACTTCAGCCTGTTGTTGGTTCCTAGGTACCTATCTGTATTGCTATACAATCAGCAAGATGTGTAAATGGAGGCTTCTTCTTCCATTCCATGCTCCACTAGTTCAGCTTTTTAGGGTGCCCATTTTGGTGACAGTGTCAAAAATATCAGTGCTCATTCGATATCATGGTTATAGCTTCCCAGTATCAACTTCTATTGTCTTAGCCCCACTAATTTTCCCAATGATCAGATCCTCTTTCCAACGTTGCCTATTTTTTATAATATTAGATTAAATTGGATTTGATAGGGTTGCTAAACGGCCTATTCCACTGCAAACTTCCCATATCTATCAGGGTCCTCTCAACATAGATTACATTATCCAGCCAATCATTCTCTAAACTGAATCTTTCACTGGCATAGGATGTGTTCTACAGCTTTCTCCTCTAGGTGACCTACCTACTACGGCTTTGACAAATTTCCTATCTTTGCTTAGTAGGTATGACGTAAAACCTGGGAGATGTCCTTCATTTTTTCAATATTACCAAAAGGGGTGTTCAAGTCCCTCTCTTTGCTAGTGTCCTTATTCAAAAACTCAGTGCTTTATTGGCTGAATATGACCTTTTTTTTCTATATTCTCCACCTATATTCTCTACCTTTGAATACGCTTAAGAGATTTTCAATAAACTTTCTTCACTCAAACACATATATCCAACATTATTGCTTATATTGCTTCAGTACAACTCCTTACATATCAATTCCAGCCTAGAACATCCCCCCCCAAAACCATACAACATACGTAAGTCTACAAGTTCACGACTATCGATTTTTCACTTGCTTGGATTTCGAGCAAAGTTTTTTTTTGGAATAATCAAGATAAGGTGAATATCTTTATAGCTGAGTACACATGACTAGAAAGTCAAGAAAAGATTGTATTCTGTGTAAAAATTTCAATTTTTAAAAAATTGCAAAGTTAGTAATTCTTCAATAATGTCCTATTTCATATAATTACAACTACTATTACTTACTTGCAGGTATCGCACTGATGATGACTTAACAGCCGAAAACACTTTGCATTTTTTTTTAAATTAAGATGTTTACACAGAATACAATATTTTCTTGACTTGATCAAGATAACGCACTAGATGAAGATGAGAGTTACGGGACTATTTTCTGATTATGCATTCCAAAATCTATATTATCTTTTCTCCTGAGTCATCTGTGGTTGAAACAAACCAGGCTTTCAGTAAATATTGCAAAAAATAGTAATGCCATTTCAAATATGGGCTAGGCTGAAGATCTTCCTCTCACCTTTTTGGATGGTCACGTTTAGCTATAATTCAAAACACCAGAAAGATGATTGTATACAAATCAAAATACCTTGCTTGAATTATATGAATGATTTATGATCAATTGTGCTAGAGGAAGAGCTTTGAAGGAGTTTGGTTATGTGTTTTCGTATTATTTTTTATTCATTTAAATGAAATATATAAAAAAGAATGTTTATGCAATTCGCTTCAACAACCAGGTAATTAGCAAATATGCATAAATTGGTACCTACAGCAATTTCAATTTACATAGGTGTTGTTTACAGAATATAAATTATATTAATATTTTAAAGGAACGTAATTAAGTTTATGACATTACAAGAGTCTCCTAACAGTTCTTTATCGCTGAAATTACATACTTTTCGCTCGTAATAATATTTAGGGCACTCAACAAGAAAATGTTTGACACTTAACTGCACCTGACACATACTACATATTGGGGCTTCTTCTTTCTTCAGGAGATATTGGTGTGTATAACTCGTATGTCCTATCCTAAGCCGTGATAATATCACTTGTTGCCTTCGCGTAAAACTAAGGTTCTTCCATGGGGAAACATCAAGTTTTACTTGTTTCAGCTTAGCCTCGGATCCAATCCACAATTTTTGCCAAACATCTTTTGCTGATTTTTTAAAAAAAGGTTTCAGGTCACTTTGACTAGTCAGCTGTTTATTTACTATTGTGGGATTATTTAGGTGGGCTTCTTTGGCAACTTGGTCGACTACTTCGTTGCCTGTTATTTGTGTGTGAGAAGCTGTTCTACTATAAGAGCTTCCTCATAAGAATGAGCTAATACTGAATCCCAGATATTTGTTCCTTACAAAACTATAAATAAAGAGGCGAAGGATGGAGAAATACTTTCCTTCTACTTTCACTTCTCTTACCAATATCCGATTATGCTTCAATGTCACAGTAATCACTTTTTTGATTAAATAACTGAAACTATCTCTCTGTCAACGGCTAACGATTTTCGTATGAAATCTTATATTATAATTTAAGACAAAGCTTCCAACCAAGCTGCATTCATTTTAATTTCCAAATGCTGCATACATTTGCAAAGCATACAACTATATTGTACTCCCCTAAATCCATTGAAACTTTCAGGAAACTCATTATGTTATTATATTGTATAAAAGACATAACTCGGAAATAATTAGAGTAAAATGTATTGGTTTTTGTTCTCTGTTATATTTACTTAATTCTCCACAGGAACAAAATATTTTGAGTATGCATTTCAAACAATATGTGCGCTGCATTATACGGGGTATAGCAGCTCACAAAACTGAAAAAGTGTGAACGAGAAGTGAGAATATGTTTTTGGTCGACTTTTGTGAGAAACTACTAATTTTCGTATGAGATATCAACCATTTTTTATATAAAAAAAAAGACAGTGTTGGACTCATCCCCACGGAGATGCCTACCAACCAAACCC
>CAJUYG010000562.1:144457-168431 GCA_910591675.1 Galerucella calmariensis | reverse complement strand
AATATGGTCGCCTATGATACCGGCCCAAACGTTCACCTTTTGAGGGTACTGAGTATGTGTCTCACGCATCCAATTAGGATTCTCTGCTGACCAATATCTACAGTTCTGTCGGTTTACCTCTCCATTCAATGTGAATGTTGATTCGTCAGAAAAAAGAATGGTACCAAGAGCTATCTCATTTCTGTTCAGCTTATTCAACAATTTTTCGCAGAAATCCATTCTAATCCATTTGTCCCAGGTTGTCTGATTTCTAAGAAGTGAGGAGGTGGTTTTTTTTAATGATTCCCTTTCTACTTAGTCTGTATGCTGGTTAGTTACTTTACGCTCGAAAAACACACATAATTTTTTCTACAGTTGCGCGTATTTTTTTAGGTACAACTTTACGTAAAATTATGCAAGTAGATTTTTTTTCCAAAATTGAAGAATACGAAATTGTCAGTATTGGTGCTACTAAAGAACAAGTGCTACTGGACCAATTTATTAATTTGAAAAAACAATGGATCAACATAAATTTCACTGTGAAAAAGCACAAAATATACGACTTCCAAATTCTAGTGCAATTAGATGAAATAGAACATGTCATAATAGAGCACAATACTATTATAAGAAACATGAAAAGTTCTGTTTTTGTTACACCACATGAAGTAGAAGTGAAAGAATATTTCGAAAAAATTTCCTTGGTACAAGCAACTTTAGAAAATTGGAAAAAAGTTCAAAATATTTTACTAAAATTATATCCCATCATTAATTTAAAAGAACTTAAAATTATCATACCAAAAGAAACAGAATTGTTAGAAAAAGTTATTTCTAACTATAATGAATTAGTTCATAAAATTTTGAAGCTCCCAAACGTTTTTAAAATAATGGAAGAAACTGATATACCGGAAAATATTATAAGTAATATAGAAAATTTAGAAGTTGTACTTTTAGGAGTAAATACTTATTTGGATACCATACGAGATAAATTCCCAAGATTCTATTTTATCTCAAATGACGAATTTATAAAAGCAATTTCAAGCTCAAAAGAAATTTTAATGTGCGAACATTTTTTAAAAAAACTTTTTCAAACTATTTCCCGATTGGAAGTTGTAGGAAACGAAATAATTGGAATAAAGGGGAGTTTTGAGATAATTAAATTCAAAGCAAACCTAGAAATAGAGACTTCGCTGGAAGAAACGTTTAAAAAAGTAGAGACAGAAATTAGATCAACAATTCGAGAACAAATTTTTGAATGTTTTGAAATCTATAAAAAAAACCATGATATTTATATTAATTTTTGTGAACAAGTAATAAAAGTAACACTACAATGTTATTGGACTGAAAACATACAAATGTCACTCGGAATAAATTCAAAAGAAAGCTTGGACATGTGTCTTGATAATATACAAACTTCAATTCAACAAAAAATCAAAATAATTAAAAAAAATTTAAAAAACGAAAACTCCTTAAAAATCAACAATGTTATAATGACTGAATTGTACATAAAAGAATTAATAACAAAGATTTTAAATTCTAAAAAAATCAGTATATACAATTTCGAATGGGAAGCATTCTTCAAATATAATTTAAACAATGAAAACGTCAAAGTGACATCTATGAACACAACTTTAAACTACGTTTACGAATACTTGGGAAATTATTCTGAGATAATAACACCGAATACCGAAAGATGTTTTAGAATGTTAATAAGCACGTATCACATGCATTACTGTGGCTTACTTCAAGGTCAACCGGATGGTGGGAAGTTCGAAACGGTGAAAACTTTAGCAGCTTTATTTGGTAATTTTTTAGTCAAGTTCGTTTGCAGCCGTGAGTTGAGAAGTTTTGTACTGGAAAGATTTTTAAAAGGTACCAGCTTAAAATTTTTAATACCGAAATGTAAATCGGCGCCCAACGTCGGGCAATTATTAACTTTTCAATTTTTCAGGTAATCTTTTATGCGGCTCTTGGTTATGTTTCGAAAACTTTACTGAATTGCACCTTAACGTTATGTCTGGATTTACGGAATGTCTTTTTAACATCGAAAATGCCAAAAAAGAAAACTTAGATTATTGTAAAATAGGAAATGCGTTTATTAGTTTCAAATCTACAAGTTTTATAACTATTTGTACAACGAAAAATTGTTATAAAAATTTACCGGAAGCTTTGAAAAAGTATATTAGAGCTGTGAGCTTGTTACAACCGGATTTTGGAAAAATTGCTGAGATTAAATTATTTAGTCTCGGATTTGAAAACGCTGTAGATTTGTCTAATAACATAGCTTGTTTTTTCAACAATTTACAAGATATATTATCAATTAAACAGAATTGTTATTTTGGAGTAAGTAAACTTATGAAGGTGCTGGAGGAAATTGAGAAAACTAGAATTGAAAATTCAACCAATGAAATTGTAGCAGCTTTATTTAAAGTGCTGAAAAAAGAAATAGCTGATGATAATTATAAAGAATTCCATGCTTTTTTACACAACATATTTCCAGGATATATCATAATTCATGAAAAAGATTTGAATGAAAAAATTACAAAAATATGCGAAGAAAATAACCTGAAATATTCCAACAAATTTTGTTCTTTAATAACAGAAGTGAACAGTGCAATTAATACAGATAATAATTGTGTAATTATAATAGGAAAACCTTGTACTTCAAAAACAACAATTTTAAAAATATGCCAAAAATTATCCGAACAGAAAATTAATATGCATTACATTTTTCCGAATTCTTACGATTATTCGACTTTTCGTGGGTATTTAAAACAACCAAATGAATGGGTAGATGGACTGGTAACGTCCATTTTAAGAGAAAATCTAGATGAAAACCCCCAAGTTGGAAACTGGATAATTTTCGATGGAGATGTCAATGAAAATTGGATGAACAATATTAAACTCAAGGATAGAAAAGTGTATTTGGAATCTGGAGAAATTATGGAAATGGGAAAATGTAGTAAAATTATTTTTGAAGCGGAAAATCTGCAAAACTGTTCACCATCGGTGGTAAGTGTCAAAAAAGTTATTTATATTATAAGGGATGTAAGTAAGACGGCTGGCAATATGTAAATGTAAATAATGTAAGTGGCTGCCATTGTTTTCGGATTATCGCCTTGACTGGATTATACAAGGTGTCACGTAAATTAGAGGCATGATAGATCGTTAAGAAATATTTAAAATACCCTAATGCAATTTTTCTTCAACCTTTTATTGTACCATATTTTTGAAACACCTTGTATATAAACCTAAAGACTTTTGAATGCAGCACAACATCCAAATGGATGCCGGAACTGCTTACCACAAGTGTAGCAGAGACGAGGACGTGCAAATACATTGTCTCCATCAGCACTACCAGAGGATGTCCACAGGGAGGAGTAGCATCCCCATTAAGGGGCATCTACCAAATTCGACCTTGCACAATTATGCTTTGTATATTTTTTTGTTTCCCTACGTCCTCACGTTTAAGTTCACATAACGAAAATTTTATTAGAAATATGAAAGCTCCGCAACATGTAGGTAAGCCAAGCGGTCCAAGAGGATTTTGGTTCACGTACTACTCTATAAGCTTCGTCAGTACTGAACTGGGAGACCGCCGAGACCGGCGAGCGTTGTATCAACAATGGAACGGCACGCGACTACCGAAGCAGATAGACAATGTCAGTCATAGAAGGATAGAAAAGCGAGCGATGGATTTTTATCCGATATTTTAGTGGTAGCAACCGAATTTCAATAAGGAATTGTACGGTCATAAGTAATTTGAGGATTCTGAGATTTTTATATAGTATTCATAAAGCTTCAAATTAGACTTCTTATCAATTAGTTTTTCCATTTAATCCATATTTAATTCTTTACAAGGGCTCAAACTTTGCTTAATATGTGTAATTACCTCATGATTCGTATTTTTATCAACAAAATTTGGTTGGCATTGTCCATAACGATTACAGCATTATTTGGAATTAATTCGACCATTTGTGTAGAATACTCTTCAAAAACATCTGCAGTCATTTCTTCATGATAGTCTTTGGTTGATGTTGACTGAAACTCCAGTACAACACAGTTAACACTTATGGAACGTAAGCGACTCTGAGCAAAACAAATTATACAAATTTGGGCGAGACCAAGTTTCACCGTATATACATACAAAATTTCTAAGTAGTCATTAGGACAATCCCTAGTAGGACCCTATTGTAATGTTTCTTGGAAATTATCAAGTTGTTTTAACTAACCGAATTTAGATTCATATTACCTTTATATATCAGATCGGGTATAAAATTAAATAGTAAATAAATTCCTTAGATGAACGGTGACGCTTATGGTTTACTACCTTACTAGCATCTGTGACCTTTTCGCGTGCTGTCGGACAATAAGAAACAGAGTTATAGTAGTATTTCTCAACGATCTATCATGCCTCTAATTCACAAAATTTACAAAATTTCGTCTTCTATAACATTTCAGATATCCCAAGCAACTGTCATTTATGTCAATCATGAAATACCAATCTGGAAAGCAATAGTAAAATCCTGGACAACGTCTTGTTCTTCAGACTGGATTCAAGGTTATCGAAACCAGATAGAAGACATTTTCAACTGGATAATATCAGCCAGTTTGGATTTTTTTCAAAATCATTGCAAGCAAATTTTCCAACTAAACGAAATAAATCTAATACAAAACATGATTGCAATCACGCAAATGTTTTTGGACGACGTATTTTCTATCAATAAAAAAGAAGAAGATTTGAAGAGTTTATTAACTTGGATACAAGCTACTATCATCCAAGCAGGAATGATAGGATTAGGAGGTTTGTTGGATACAGCTTCAAAATACAAGTTTGATGAATTTTATAAAATTTTATGGAGAGGACAAGATCCAGTTTATCCTTATCCAAATAGTTTTGGTAAATTGGAAGTAAGTATACCACACGATGGGTTGTTAGTTGATTATCAGTATGTTTATAAACAAAGGGGTAATTGGAAATTGTTCCAGGATTTATTAAAAATTGAAAAAATTGTAGAAAATCCTTTCATGTACGAGTTATTAGTTCCAACAGCTGATACTCTTAAATACTCTTATTTACTGTCTTTATGTATCAAAAATAAAATCCCGGTTTTATTATTCGGCCCGAATTGTTCTGGAAAAACAATTTTAATAAAAAATACATTAAGGACTAAACTTGAGGAGAGCCAATATGAAATATCTGAAATTAATTTTAATTCATATTTTTACGCGAGTAAATTGCAAGAAATTATTCTTTCGAAAACGAATAAAAGAAAAAATGGCGTATATTCCCCACCTATGAACAAAAATTATTTAGTTTTTATCGATAATTTAAATCAATTAAAATCTGATAAATACGGGAATTTTAGCTGTTTAGAATTACTTAGAGAATATCTTGATTGTAAAGTTTGGTATGATGGTTTGCGTGAAAAAATATGTTTTAGTGATTTGAATATAATAACAGCTACTGATAGGATGGAAAATAATTTAAGATTTTTAAGACATTTTCATATATTTGGAATAAACGAGCCTACAGATGATACCGTGGTGCGAATTTACAGTAATATTTTGTTGTATATATGGAAAAATAACGGTTTTCCTAGTGATATTAGTAATATTATAAATAATTTAGTAGAAGCTTCGTTTTTTGTATATAAAAAAATTTTAATACGTTTCAAACCAACTTTAAATCGAAGTTATTATAATTTCAATTTAAACAATTTCTCAAAAATAATACAAGGTTGTTCTTTATTAAAAAAAGAAACCTACGATTTTAACAAAAAAATTTACGTGAAACTGTGGATACACGAAATTTTTAGAACATTTGGTGATCAATTACATTTATTGGAAAATAACGTACTCGAAAAAGATATTGAAGAAGCTGTTAAAAAATATTTCAACGAAACAGGAGACGAATTACCAGATATAGAAATAAATAAAATTATTTTCAGTACTATACAAGACAAAGATCGAAGTAAATATGAAGAAATTACAGATATAAAAACCGTAACAGATTTTCTAAACGAAGAAATAGTTAAATATAATTATAATAATAAAATAAAAATAAATATTTATTTTTTTAAATACGCCGTAGAAAAAATATTTAAAATTACTCGCGTACTATCTTTATCCGCTGGAAATTGTTTATTTTTAGGATGTAACGGGATGGGAAGATCGGTTTTAACTAAACTAGTAACATTTATTTATGGCTATAAATTTTTTCAACCCACTATAACTCAATATTATAATATAGAAAATTGGAAAAATGAAATAAAATTTGTATTAAAAGAAACTGGGGCTTTGGAAAATAAAACTGTTTTTCTAGTAAACGAAAAAGATTTGATAGAAGAAGAATTTTTACAATATTTAGAAATATTAGTTAAAGATAGTGATATTTCTCATATTTTTAATGTAGAAGAAAAACAAGAAATATTAGAACTAACCAGACTTTCTGCTCAAGGTGGGAATAAAAATATCGATATTAGTTCTTCAGCTGTTTTTTTACATTTTAATAAATGCTGTAAATTAAATTTACATTTAATAATTTGTTTATCAACAGAAGCTAAAAAGCTTAGAACACGTTTACGAATTTTCCCAGCTCTACTAAACTGTCACGTAATATATTGGGAAGATTGGCCGGATGAAAATCTACAATTAACAGCTGAAATAATGATTAAAAACCTGGATATTAAATTTGAAGAAAAAATAAAATCAATAAAAACTTTTATTCATTTCCATAGAAATATCAAATTATTAATAAACCCCTTGTATATATCAACCGCTAATTTTATTCACACAATTAATATATTTACCGAACTTTTAACTGAAGAAAAAAATTGTTTGGAAATTAAAAAAAAAAGATTCTCACAAGGTTTATCTAAAATTTCTTTCG
This sequence comes from Galerucella calmariensis, assembly GCA_910591675.1. NCBI lineage: Eukaryota > Metazoa > Arthropoda > Insecta > Coleoptera > Chrysomelidae > Galerucella > Galerucella calmariensis. Next base: position 161,563 of record CAJUYG010000562.1, on the reverse strand, counting down.
CTTCCAAACAAATTTTAGACATGCAAAAAGTTTTAGCTGAATACAAACCTCAATTAGCCGAAATGACAGCCAAAGCTATAGAAATGACGCAGCAAATAGCTCTAGAAACTATACAGGTAGAAAAAGCTTCAGAATTAGTGAGAGAAGATGAAAAAATATCCAGTGAACAAGCTATAGTAGCGCAGATCTTAAAATCGGAATGTGAATCTGAGCTAGCTCAAGCTATACCTATATTAGAAGATGCGATTTCAGCTTTAAATACTTTAAAACCTTCGGATATTACTTTAGTTAAATCAATGAAAAATCCGCCAGATGCTATAAAATTAGTTATGGCTGCAGTTTGTGTTATAAAGGATGTAAAGCCAGATAGGATACCAGATCCTAGTACCGGTAGGAAGACTTACGATTATTGGGGGCCGAGTAAACGTATTTTAGGCGACATGAATTTTTTACAAACACTAAAAGATTTCGATAAAGACCATATAAAAGCGGAAATTATGGTGAAAATTCGAAAAGATTTTCTCCCCCACAAAGATTTCAAGCCACATGTTGTAGCGAAAGCTTCCAGTGCAGCTGAAGGGTTATGTAAGTGGATAATAGCTATGGATATGTACGATAAAGTAGCAAAAGAAGTTGCGCCTAAAAAGGAAAAATTGGGAAAAGCTGAAAGAGAGTACGCTGAAACTATAGCTATACTTAATGAAAAGAAAGAAGAAGTTAAAAGGATAGAAGTAAAATTAGCTGGTCTTAACGCTTTACTGGAAGAAGCTAATAAGAAACAAGTAAAATTGCAGAAGGAAGTTGATGTTTGTAATAGAAAATTGGGTAGTGCGCAAAAGTTAATCGGTAGTTTAAGTGAAGAGCAAATAAGGTGGGGAAAAGCGGTTGAAAATTTAGAAAAACGTTTGGAAGTTATTTTGGGGAACGTATTATTAACAGCGGGGTTTGTAGGATATTTATCCTCGGAAAATTGTCGTACTAGAATTTTAATAATTGAAAAATGGTGGAAATATGTTTCGGAAAATTTTTATGTTTCTAAAAATTTCGGTGTTGAAAAATCTTTTTCTGCTAAATTAAAAATAAACAAGTATAAATTAGGAGATTTTCTTAGGGAAAATTTTTTTTTACAAAATATAATTATTTACGAATTTTCCAAAAAATTTTCCATTTTTATAGATCCCGATTATCAAGTTTTTAATTGGATTAAAAAAATTGAAAAACGGAATAAACTAACAATTACCAATTTTTTTGATGAAAATTTTTTGGAAAATTTAAAAAATTGTGTTATAAACGGAAAACCCATTTTAATACATCAAATTAAAGATTATATCCCGCATTTTTTTTATCAGTTTATTTCGAAAGAAACGTATTTAGATGAAGAGAAGGTTTTTATTTTTTTAAATGGTGAAAATATACAGGTAGATTCAAAATTCCGGATTTATTTAGTTTGTAATTTGGAAAAACCGGTTTTTTCACCGGAAATTTATAGTAAACTAACAATTATTAATTTTAAAATAACTTGTGGGTATTTAACTAAACATTTTTTAAAAACTGTAACAGAAGTGGAAAAACCGGAATTGAGGAAGTTAAAAAAAGAAACTTTTTTAAATAAAAATAAATACGAAATGGAAATTAGTGAAAAAGAAAAGGAAATTTTAGACACTTTATGTGAATCTGAAACTGATATTTTAGAAGATGAAGTTTCTATAAAAATATTAGAAGAATATAAGTTAGTTTTAAAAAAATTAAGAAATAATTTTAAAAAATCTGAAGAAGCTGAGAATATTATACAAAATTTTATGGATCAGTATAAAACTGTAGCTAGTTTTGCTGCTGATTTATATTTTTGTGTTACTAAATTTAGTTTTATAAATTTTATCTATAATTTTTCTTTAGAATGGTTTGATTACTTATACTACCAATCTATAATTAACGCGGAAAAATCTAAAATTGTTAAAATAAAATGTGAAAAAATCAATAAAAACTTCCTTCATCAACTATTTAGAGCGCTAAATTTCACTCTATATCAAAAAGATAAATTTTTAATTTTAATTATTCTAACCATAAGCATTTTAAAGTACCAAGGAAAAATAAAAGAAGAAGAGTTGATGTTTTTTTTTAAACAATCGAAATTTAACTGGGAAACTTTGAAAAAGTTGGAAAATTTACCGGGGTTTAATAATTTTTGTAAAGATTTTAAAATAAATTTTTCCGATTGGAAAAAATTTATTTTTTCCAAAACAAATCTACCAGAACCCTGGGAAAGTAAACTCACTTCATTTCAGAAGATTTTAGTGGTAAAAATATTAAAACCAAAATTTTTATATAATTATATAAAAAATTTAATAAAAACAGAAATAGGGACTGAATTTTTTGAACCTTTCAACTGGTCCATCGATGACATCTACAACGAATCTTACAGTTTATCCCCCATACTATTAATCCAAAAAAAAGACAGTGATGATTTTATTGAAGAACTTCACAAGCTTGTAAATAAAAAAAATGTAAGCCATACTTTTAAATCTTTTAATATAAAAGACAACCCTTCCACCCCAACTGATTTATTGTTAGAAGAAGCTCAAAAACACGGTTTTTGGTTGCTTTTTCAAAACTGCCATTTAGATAATTTTTTTATAAAAAATTTACAACACAAAATATCAAGTATGAATTTTGAAAACACAAACGAAAACTTCAGACTTTGGTTAACAGCAGAACCATCAAAATATTTACCACTAGAATTACTACAAAACTCAATGAAAGTTGTCTACGACTTCCCAGCAACTTTCAAACAAACTATAAATAAATTTATCGAAACAAAATTCATATCAAACATACTACCTGGGAAGCAAGAAATATTCAGTAAATACCTCTACGGGCTATTAAGCTTCCATACCGCTATTTTACATCGAAAATATTTCGAAAAACTGTTTTGGAACCCTTCGTATATTCTAAATGAAAATAATTTGAAAGTTTCTATAAAATTATTACAATCTAATATAAATTTGGCAGTGGGCGTAGAAAAAATAGTGTTCGTAATAGGAAACTACCAATACGGTACTCAATTAGATAATAAATTTGATATTGAAGCTTGTAATTGTTTTTTAAGTGAGTTTTTAAATGCTGAAATGGTTAAAAATAGGAATTTTTGTTTCGGGAATGTTCGGGAATATGGTTTGCCGAAGAAATACGACCACTCGGATTATTTGAAGTTAGTGAAATGTTTACCGGAAGTAGATGATGTGAAAGTATTTGGAATTAGTGAAAATTTGGAAAATATTTTTTGTACTAACTGTATTTTTGGAGATATAGAATTAATATCTCAAATTTATAGAGGGATTGAGAAAGAATATTTGGAAGAAAATGAGTTTAGGATAATTTCTAAAATTGATGAAATATTGGAAAATTTTCCGGGGTTATTAAAAAAGGATTTTTTAACTGACAATATTATTAAAAAAGAAATTAAAAATTATAATAATTTGTTAAATATTATTAAAAATTCACTGATTTCAGTTAAATTAAGTTTAAGTGGAATTGAAAGTATTTCAGAAGAAATAGAAGCAATTGCAAATGATATTTTGAAAACGGACGTACCAAAAATTTGGGAAAAATGTACAAGTTTAAAAAGTAATACTTTATCTGATTATTTGTTGAATTTAAAAAATAGGGTTGATTATTTTAATAGTTTTAAAAGAAACTTTTATTGGCTGGGGGCTTTTTTATTTCCAAAATCACTTTTTTGTCAAATAAAATTCGATATTTTTTCAAAAAATAACATCGCGATAGAAAAAATCGATTTTTCAACCGAATTTAGAAAAAGTGAAAAGTATGAAGAAAATGAAATCGTAATAACAGGGCTGTTTACCACAAACGCTTTGTGGGATGATGAAAATCAAATTTTTACCGAAATTATATCGAGTTATTTTAACCCATTTCCATCGATTGTTTTAAAACCTTTCGATATTTCAAATTTCGATTTATCGATTTATTCCGAATTGCCTTTATTTCAAAATTATGATTTGAAAATTTTTATTTCTAGTCTCAAAATACCCAATTTAAATAGAGCCAAACATTGGAGAATAAGAGGAATCAAATTTATATCGTACATATCGGAAATTAATTAGTAAATTAAGAAATCTAACAATTTTATTTTGTTAAATCTACATTATATTTAACGTTAAGTTGTGACGCGTTTCGCTAACACAGTAGCTTTTTCAAACGAATGGAGGTATAATGAGAATCTTTCAATTTATACAGTGCCTTAATACTAAATTATACGGATATTTAACAATAAAATTATAATCTATTTACAAGGAAATGAAATGAATTTGTCTAAATATGGGATTAACTAAAGTATTTAACAAGTTTACCTGGAAACTCATTCACAACAATCCTACAGGAACCTTTCTAGGTAAAAAGGTTTAATAAGGGAGAATTGTTAATATCAAGTTGGTCGTTAAGAATATTATTTGAATATTTGTTTTTAATTATCTCTAGGGCTTCTAAAAGATTTAATTTGAAGGATTTAGGTTCTATATGCAAAATTTTAAAATTTGAATCGAAAGAGTGTTGGTTTGCTAATAAATGATTTGAATAGTTGGAATCTGATTTTTGGTTGTCATAACTACGTTTGTGTTCTGAAATTCTAGTTTTAAAATTCCTAAAAGTTCTACCTATATAAATTTTATCACAGTCGTCATTACCATATTTTAATTTATAAACTCCTGATTTATTTAGTTTTGAAGATTTGGATTTGTTGTTTTTAATGAATTTGGATAAATAGTTGTCGGTTTTGAAGCAAATATTCAAGTCTAAAGTTTCTAAAAATGATTTTATTTTTAAGGATGGTATTCCAAAGTAAGTTAAGCTTTTAAATTGGTTATTTTTGTTTTTATCAGAAGGAAATACTTGTTCTAGAGTATGTTTTCCTATCTTTTTATTTATGATGTTGTCAATTAAATTTGGATCGTAATTATTATTAACCGCTATTTGGTTTATTATATTTAGTTCGTTATTGTAATTGTCAATATTCAATGGAGCTGTTAAAAGTCTATGTATCATACTATTGAAAGCTGCTAATTTATGACTGATTGGGTGGACTGAACTATTATGAATTGTAATGTCTATATGTGATGGTTTGTGAAATATAGAAAAGTCATGTCTATTATTTATATTTGAAATTGTAAGATCTAGAAAGTTTATGTACTTATTTTGTTCAATTTCTACTGTAAATTTGATATTTTTATGTATTGAGTTGATGTGAGTAATGAAGTTATCTAATTATCTCGTAGTACCAGTGAAGCAAGCTAAAATGTCATCTACATATCGGTGCCAGTAAACAAATTTTTTACTAAGGGGGTGTTTATGAATTATCTTCTCTATATTATCCATGAAAATTTCTGATAATAGGGGACTGAGAGGGTTGCCCATAATCAAGCCTCTTAACTGCTATAAACCTTTCCGTTGAAATGAAAATAATTTTGATTTAAACAAACTCTTAATAAATTTATAATATCAGACTGAATTATGGGATTAGTATTATTGTAAGTGAGCAAGTTATCAACAAGAGTGATAGTTTCATCAGAAGGTATACTAGGGAATAGATTTGTTACATCGAAAGATATGAATTTAGACAAGTCAGTTAGTTTTATATCTTGAATATTATTAATTAGTTCTGTTGAGTTTTTAATTGAAAATTGTGGTTTGAATGAACAATATTTGGAAATTATATCTATTAGAAATTTTGAGATTTTAAATCACGGTGCTGTGAAAAAAGAAACAACCCTTCTTTATGAAGTTTAATTAATGAATAGAGTTCAAGGTGTTGTGGATTTGGTAAAAATAATTTGTGTTTTTCTTAGTCGCTTATTATCGATTTGGAGTTATTTACCGCTAATTTTATTTCCTTCTCAATTTTCGAATTAATTAGTTTATTTTTCTAAGACACCCGGTATTATAAAGTTTCATTTATCGGATATCCGTTGGCAGCTCCATAATTTTTAAAAATGTCCCGCAAAAATTGAAATCAGTTAAAAACTATCCTATCTTGAGGTTTTATAATTTTTGAACACCCCTCGTAAACAAATTCCAGACTTTCAGTCGAAATACCACAGGAAACAATCATATTTTAACAAAATGTCACTTTTAATAATTATTAATTGGATTTAAAAATTCACTTTGAGGTAAAATAGAAATATTTCATTTATTCTGAGACACCCGGTATTATATATTGTAATAAATATTAAATTTGAAACATTTGAAAGAAAAATAATATGACTTACATTTTTAACGAATCATCTTCATTCCAATACCATAATACCATTTGGATTCCATCCTCAATACCATTTGGACTCCAACTCCAATACCATTTAGACTCCACCATATTTCCCATTAATTATCACTAAATAAACCGAAATCGACCATTTCCATTTACCGGCCGGCGATTGCCACCACATTTACCACAGACCTTACAAGTATACATATCACATAAATTTCCCCATGATCGTTGAGTGAAAAATAATAAATCTATTTATCATACAACGCCATGATACAGCCTCTAGGTCCACTACGTTAGAGCAACTTCGAGCCAGTATCGGTGTTTAGCTTGTTTTTTATAGGGTAACTCAAGACTCTATAAAAACCGGTTGCATGTTTCATTTAAAATAGATTACATTTTAGAGTACTGTATGAAAATACACATCTCATGCTGTAATTTACTAAATTAAATACATACAATTCGGTCAGTATAGAGTAGATGAGTGTAACCCAACAGTTCTCGTCCACGTAGCCCAAGAAAACCGTGCCATATTACCAAGACACTCTTTTAAGTAAATACAAAGTTACAAGTTTTTTTTGAAAATTCTAATTGGGAAAAGTACAAGAATCAAAAATATTTTTAAAGTTTAGAATTGCTAAAAATAGAATCAAAAGTGAATTGTACAACCCCAATAATTACTTGAAAAATTATTACCAAAAAAATTAATATTTATTAAGTCTAATTTGAAAAAAAAACTTGATAACCAAAGTGTACCACAAAAATTAGCGAGTAGTCCCAGTAATATGGCCACAAAAAATGTCTTTAGTGAAATATTGAATTTTTTTAAGCAAGTTAAAAGAGATTAAAAATATAAAAATTAATTTATAGTGATTGAGTTGAAAAAAAAATCAAGATTGTCAAAGACTACAGGTCTTTATTGTACTCCAAGGAAAAATATGTGATCAGAATATTCCATTTCAAACACACACATAAATTTGAAAATTTGTGTAACCACAAGAAAAAAATTTCAGTTGATAAAAAAGTCTATTTATGATGCAACAGTATACACCATTATCTATTTCAATTTAAAAAATTTGCAAAAAATTAAAATGTCATTAATTGGAAACACCCAAAATAATATATATGTTGTCAATTCTTCTGAGTTGTCTGGAAGATCTCGTTGTATATACCTAGTGCGTTCTGGAAGTACCTACGCTAAATAAAAATATGCTAAGCTAAATAAATGTTTTAAATTTGGAAAAGAATTTTTAAGATCCTAACAATAATTCCGAGTTATAAAAATATTAATTTTCTAAGTATTTTCTCTTTATGTATTATTTAATTAAATTTATTTTTAATATTTAATAATAAGCTAAACTAACTAAATAATTTAAATTAGAAAGATCTTAAGATATTGGTATTTTTAAGTAATTTTTTTTATTGGATAAAATTTATTTTTGTATTATTCCTATTTTAATTTAAAAATATTAAATTGTGTTTGATGGTTGCCCTATATTAACTTCCAGAACTTTGCACCAGGAATCCTTTGTTCTTCTGTACCTAAATTATAATTTCCAAGTTTTCTGGAGCAATCGGCCTTACCTAGGGGATTTTGAGAAAGTCTAAATATTTCAAAAACTATAATTTTGTAAATGATCAATAATATACCTGGCTAAATAAATGTTTTAAATTATTTAAGATTTCTAAAACTTTAAGTTTAATTAAAGAGAAGCTTTTTTTATATATTCTTAAATTAATAAAATTTGGTTTATAATTATTACTCTTTATATAATAAATTATTTAAATTTTAACTTTAATTTTTGACCGATTTGCTCACAGAACATTGCTGCATGAAAAAACTTCACCTGAAAAAGAAGAAACACAAACAAAATCCACATAAAAATATCCTCTTGCTGGGGTGTTTCCAATATTTAATATATTTAAAAAATGATTTTAATTAAAATGAATAGCAAAAACATTTCAGGCACACTTTTTGAATAACAAAAATAGAAAATATACTCATGAAATTAAAAAAATATATAAATTAAAGTTTGTTTATGTTTTCAAAGAAAAAGGAACACTGAAGATGACCAAATGAAAATTATTTGTAAATATAAATTTTGTTATTTTTCAGACTACTTTTTTGCATATTTCTATTTTTGTTATTTGTCACAACAGTCACCTACCTTTAGGCAAATCGCTTACTACCAACCACGCGTTAATATCTGTAAAAAAAAAGAAAAATTCAAGTTTTTTGTATAAAATAAAACATGTAATTAACAAATATCACATTTAAAATTTATTCAGTTTCTGAGACACCCTGTATTTGATGATCTAATATAATTAAACATTATTAAGGATATTTAAAATATCAATTTAAGATCGTACCGCAAATATTTTAAAAAGATAATCAAAATTTTAAATTTTCTGCTTACTACGCCATCTAGAATCTAATTCTTAACTAAACTACTACAGAAAGCAGAAACTGACAATAATTCTCGTTAGGGTAAAAAATCCGAAGATGGACTTTATTTCAGCCGTCTTGTTACCAAGCAAAAGTATTTCAAATTATTTAGAAGCACTGACATTTTGTAAAACGGTTTTTTTAACGAGAAATCAACAGATGAACTAAATTATTCAAAAATCAAAGCTGCTAAAAATTATTTCCGTCATACCTACCTACCTTTATATATACAATTTGTTTAAAAAAAATCAAAGTAACCAAAATAAAATCAACAAAATGGTGTACCCTCGGGTGTATAACCTACAACCATTTATGTAGTTATATGCTTTAACATTGCAAATAAGGGACGCCATTAATGAATTACCTGTCTACACCTTATTTCAATTGAATTTAAAAAATATAAAGTGCTAAAATGAATACTTTTATATATAAAATCGATCCATAGTAGATGTAGTGTAAGAAATTACATACTATACAGTATTTAAGCTTCTTTTAAATATATTAACTTGTAGTTTCCACAATGGCGTCTCTTAGGAGTCAAGTAAAATTACAAGAAAAACACATTCTTACCGAATATAAACTTATTTCAGAATATTCAAATCTATAAAACAGCACTATTAACACAATTATTAACAAACTCTACCTTTATTACACTTAATTATTATTAATTTAACTCTATTTTAAATTGAAATTGCTCAGACATGTTCAATCGACTGAAGCAGGAGACCAACTACGCATATGCAGAGGTGCTCAGAGCACTCTATTCTTATGTTTTTGCGGAATCTGACAATTTGAGATTCCAGGTACGGCGTGAGGAACGACTTGATATTTGAATGTTTTTACAAAATATACGAATTAACCAAAAATTGCAATGATAATATTCCATTAAACAATAATTAAATAGTATAATTAGTCATGTTTCATAAATATATGTTTATATAGGCATATTTTTGATGGATTATGTTACATTATTCTAATTTTCACATTAATTTTCAACTAAATAAAATGTTATATGGTGATAAAGTAGCTTTTAAGTAGTTTTTAAGTTTATCCCTTACTAAAATATGATACAAAACTTTCATCTTTACATTCAATTTGTTAAAAAATCAAAGTTAACCAAAATGAAATTGATAAAATGTAGTATCCAGCACTGTTAACATAGTTCAATTATAAGAAAATACAAAAACTAACACACTATGCATCTATCTACATTATAATTTGTATATACAATTGTCTAATTGAACATTTAGCATGGAAAATGATGAAATTCATAGTTTTTAAACTTGTTTTAAACGTATATGTTATAAATTACTATTCATTAAGGCAGAATTTAATTATATATTACAAGAAAAATATAAACTTACCGGACATTACTGTATTTTCCATCATTCAAATGTATAAAACTGCACAATTATCTACGCTAATACACACCACTTAAATAAACTACGCTTTGTTTTGAATTGTTATTGTTTTCGGCTAGTTAAAAAACCAACAAAAACTGCAGACAGACAGCGCAGGACGGAGTTCCTAGTAAGTAGTAACTATACCTATCCTAGACTTAAAAAAGAAGAAAGTAAGAAATCCAGGCTCGGCGTAAGGAGTCTTTATATTTAATGTTTTTGAAAATGCTATGAACATACCGATTAACTAAAAATGAATATAATGTTATATGGTTATATCCACCAGCCAAATACAATAATACAGTTTTTATGCAAATATTCAATACTTGACAGATCTATTGTTATTTTTAATAAAATATACTTCATATAATGCTACTCACTGATTATGTAGATCACAATATAGGTGCAAGAATCAATGAAGTAGTTTTTATCTATATCTGTTCACTTGAGTCAAGTAAATTGTCATGAAGGCTGGTACAATTAAATAGAATATTCTTCTAGTATTGTATTAAGTCGAATAGTTCTACAGCAGTTCCAATTTAAACTCGGTACGACAAAGACGTCTGTTTTGTGTGACGAGTAAAAATCGGTGATTAAAAGTAATAAAAACAATACTTTAGTAATTCAAATTAGTTATTAGTGACACTAACACTCAGTGAAAGTAATTATGGAAGAAGATCCTCCCCCTGATAAAGGGGGAACAAAGAATGATGTGGATATTGAGAAATTATCGACTGAAAAATCAAATATTCCTACAGAAAATTCAGGTTCGATTAGTCAAGATAACAACAAACAGCTTAACGAGAAAGTAATTAGTGATAAGAGCCAGAAAAAAAGTAATGTATTCAATTTACAAAATCCAAACTTGTATTCAGAAATAGTTTATGTATTTATCGAAAGGGTCAATGACCAAAACATTGGCAAATTGCATCCCATGGCTGTAGGTCATATTCTACACAAGAAACTTAATATTCAAAATATAATGAGAATTGACAATGTGGGAAAAAACAGAGTGAGAGTTCAATTGAAAACTATTTTCGATGCAAATAAACTAGTTAATAATCCGGACCTAATTAATGAACACCTAAAAGCGTATATACCAAATAATTTACTTAATAGAAAAGGAGTGATAAAAAATGTTGATACTAACTTTGACGAAAAATATTTATTTAGTAATTTTCTTTCACCTATTACTATTTCCGAAATATATCGAATTAAAAGAAAGATAACACGAAATGATGAAACTATTCTAATACCAAGACAATCGGTAATTGTCACATTTGAGGGTAATAAGTTACCATCAGTCATATATATCAACTCGGTAGCATGTAATGTAGAGCCATATATTCATAGAGTGACACAATGTTTCAAATGTCTAAAATACGGCCATGTAGCAAAACAGTGCCGTAGCACTATAACTTTATGTATAAACTGTGGAAAAGATAAAGATGATACACATGTGTGCCGTGACCCACAAGACAGTTGCTGCATACATTGTAAAACTAACACACATAAATCGATATCTAAAACCTGCCCATCTCATATTAAGCAACAAGAAATTAAAAAGAAAATGGCCGAGGAAAACATAACATTTTTAGAAGCGAAGAGATTAAATGACAACTCTTATGCTAACGTAGTTAAAAATAATAATAGATTTCAAACACTAGCTCAATTAAATGAACAAGAGTTCCCCTCACTGCCAAATACAAAAGCTAACCGAAGAAGAAGTGATACCAGTACTTCGACGCAACTCCCACTTAATAACAATACACAAAATTATAGAAATAACCGTGTCGTAAAACAATCTGAGTTAAATGATCCAAATGGTCAGAAAAAACGAAAAGCTTCATCCCCCCTCACGGATATAGATACTCCACCTATGTATCCATTCAGATTTGGACCTGATAAACCGATTTCCTGCTCGACTGAATACAAACGAACAAAATCCGATAATCAAGAAGATTTAGCAAATAAAATATTAGTGGCAATTAAAAAAGTCTTAAGTTCAGTTGAATCACTTGAAGAACTTTCATTCATAGATACTAATTATATAAAAAAAATAGCATTATCTGATAATCTCGATCCTTCATACGACTGTATAACGATTGACGATGAACTTGAAGAATACTAAAAAGTGGAATATTCTTCAGTGGAATGCCCGTTCCGCTGTCTCTAATAAAAATAGTTTGGTTAAAATACTATCTGAATTTGAAATTGATGTAGCATTAATATCCGAAACCTGGTTTAATCCAAAGAAATATTATAAATTCAATGGTTACTCAATCGTACGTAAAGATAGATTTGATGCCACCACTGGAGTGGCCATACTAATAAAAAATAATATAAAGTACAAAGAAAGAAATCTCAATAATATCCAAGATAACATGCAAGCATGTGCAGTCCAAATAAGGGACGGAAATAACCCTCTCACATTAATTTCAGTTTATTGTCCACCAAACGCAAAAATACGTACACAAGACTTTGTTAAGCTTTTTGAAAATGCGGATAAGACCACGATAATCGGGGGCGATTTTAACGGACATCATGACTTATGGGGCTCTTACAAAACCAATGCATCTGGAACAAATATTGTAGAGGCTTTAAACCAAAACAACAATATGATTCTGTTAAACGATGGATCACCTACTAAAATATCAAGAACAATTAATAAATCGGCGATTGACCTAACCGTCGTCACTCCAGATATCGCGAACAAAATTCATTGGCAAGTATTGCCAGACACTCTAGGTTCAGACCATTTTGCAATTTTAATTAAATTGAATTGTACATATTCACAAACAGATTCGTTAATATATCCCAGCACAAAATGGAATACTAGGAAGGCTAACTGGGAAAAATATAATTCAGTGTCTGAAACTTACTTTAATGATATTCCAGATACTTTTAGTAACATAAATGAGAAATATGAATACTTCATTGCGGGTATAGAACACTCGGCTTTATTAACCATACCGAAAAAAAAACCATTTAAAACGAATCAACATCCACCACCACCTTGGTGGGATCAAGAATGCGATGATGTAATAGAACGCAGAAAAAAAGCCATTAGTGCATATAAACATATAAGTTCGTCTGAGAATTATATAATTGTAAACAAAGAATTGGCAGTTGCAAAAAAAACCCTTAAACTTAAAGCCAAAAAACATTGGATTCAATTTTGTAATAAACTGAATAAAAATTCAACATGTACAGAGTTGTGGGAGCAGGCAAAAAAAATGCAAAGAATTACACTAGCGCCAAACTATATAAATAAAACATGCGGAAACTTCAACTGGATCGAAGAATTTACGCACAATATCGCACCTTGTTCAGTAGCTCAAGATTTTCCAAAGAGTAGAGAAGATGGGAGAAATAATGAATTATTCAACAATCCTATCATTTATGATGAACTAATGTTTGCTCTTAAAAATACAAATAACACATCACCTGGATTGGATCAAATAACATATGATATGATATGGAATTTAGCCTTGAATGCAAAATTAATTTTAGTAGATATATACAATGATGTATGGATACATAAAAAGATCATTAGGGATTGGAAAAAATCAGTAATAGTACCAATATATAAACATGGGAAAGACCCTAACTCGGCAAACTCATATAGACCTATAACCTTACTATCTTGCATATTGAAAATATTCGAGCGAATTATCAAACATAGGCTAGAATTTTACATTTCTTCTAAATCAATACTTCCATCTGGTCAATATGGCTTTAAAAGAGGATATAGTACCAATGACGCGGTTATGAAATTAGTGACTGACACACAAATATGTTTTTCAAAAAATCATTATCTGGGAGCAGCATTTCTCGATATTAAAGGGGCATATGATTCTGTAGATATATGGTTACTATGGGAAAAATTAATTAGGATTGGGATACCCACAAAAATTTGTAATGTATTGTGCAACCTGTTTATTGATAGGGAAGTCTATGTCAGATCCATAAACAATTCACTCACAACTCCACGGAATACTTCCATAGGATTACCTCAAGGAGCAGTACTTTCCCCATTACTATTCAATATATTCACTGCAAGCCTACATGAAGAAATCAAATACAGTTTAATCCAATATGCTGATGACTTTGTTGTGTATACCTCCGAAAAAATATACTCAAATACTTTAAAAAACCTAAAGGAATCGATTATTTCAATCCAACAGAAACTGGACTCATTAGGATTAAATATAACTCCAGAAAAATCTAACATAATGTTTTCTACAAGACATAACCTACCGCACATAGATAATATTAAAATAGACGATATTGATTATCCAGTATCAACCTCAGTTGTTCACCTTGGTATCACGTTAGATAAGAAGCTTTCCTGGAAGGCTCACGTGGATGGTATTGTGAACAAATGCAACAAAGGCTTGAACTTCCTAAAGTTAATCCGGAGAACATGGTGGGAAGCAGACCCGCATACGTGCATACTTTTCTATAAAGCGTATATTAGGTCAATTATTGATTATGGATGCACACTTTACGGAACTGCATCGAAAAGTTTGTTGAAAAAGTTGGAAATTATACAGAACAATGCGCTTAGATTGTGTATAGGAGCCATGAGGTCCACCCCGGTAGAAGCTCTTCGAATTGAAGCATTAGAACCACCGTTAGAACTCCGCAGAAGATTACTAGCAGAAAAGAATAATATAAAACTCCACTACAAACAGTCGAAAATAATATCAAACATATCGGAGTTGAATGAGTATGACCTTACTAATAAATATTGGGCCAAAAAACCGTCGCCAATAACATGTACTGCATTTAGGGATACCAGTAATCTAACTAAAATCTTAAATAACCCTTATACATATAAACTCTGTGATTTATTCACACTACTAAAATCTATAGACATCGAAATTCCGAATTACAGCCATAATAATATAATTAGTAGGAATTTACTAGCCTCGTATTTAGCAAAATATAATAATTATATTGAAATATATACAGATGCTTCCAAACAGCCTAGTGGGGTAGGGTGCGCGTTCTTTATCCCGTCAAAAAATGTGCAAATGCAATTCAAACTACATGATCTTACGTCTATATTCTCCGCTGAAGCAATTGCAATTGGCGAAGCACTCGAATTTATTGAACGAAATCGATATAAAGATTCAGTAATAATATCAGACTCATTATCAGTACTAACGAGTATAAGTCAACCTTTCGATATCAATGCTACGTTTGAAAATTATATTATTCCGAAAATCAAACTGACTATAAATAGACTAGCCCAAGAAGGAATCCGCATAAAATTATTTTGGATAAAAGCACATATAGGACTTCAACATAATGAACATGTGGACAGTTTAGCAAAAACAGCAGCTGAGAAGGGAGAGTATATGAAAACCAATATTACCATTGATGAATGCATGAATCATAACAAAATTGAATTGAAGGAAAGATGGAAACGTTTATGGTACGAATATTGTCTAAACAAGCCTACAAGGTATACACTTCTATTTCCAGAAATTCCAAATCAACATTGGTACAGCAATCATCAACTTCCTCGAAGTAGCATAACCACTATTAGTAGACTTAAATTTGGTCACGCCTGCTATCCTGCCCATCTTAGTAAAATAAATGTACTTGATTCGAACTTGTGTGACAGTTGCAATTGTATATGTGATTTGGATCACATTTTCTTTGAGTGTAAAAAATTTGTACAACATAGAGAAAAAATGTATGGGGAACTAATAAAAATCAATATTCTTCCTCCTTTCAACTTAATGCACCTGTTAGCATTAAACAAGCTGCCTGTATATAACTTATTACTAGGATTCATCAAAGCGTATAATTTAAAACTGTAGTATTAGGAAAATATGATTCCTCTGTTACTTAACCCTAAGTTAATATTCCCTTACCATCCGTGGTCTACCTTTTCTTGTGAGTTAGTCACCTTGAAAGACCCCTGGGTGTGAAATGTCTACCTTTATCCTTCCCAATAATCAAAAAATAAATTTAAAACTAGAGTTACTGGCTAAATGGACAATAGTCCCTCAGCCAAAAAAAAAAAAAAAAAAAAAAAAAAAAAAATAGTTCTACAGGGTGAACAAGTAACATGGAAATGGATTTGTTTTCAATTATTATTATTATACGTAAAATATAAACTTACTGTTTGTTGTGTTGCATAACTCCTTTGTGAAATGTTACCTAAATATTATCTATTTAGAAGAACTGTTAAATTAGAAGATATTAGGATTGATATTGATACAAAAGGTATCTTCTAAATAAAGGTAAGTTAGGAATGCACCTAAATCTAGCAAGTTTAGTACTTTTGTTTGTTTATATAGTGACAATTATTTTAATCCAAGCTGCCAACTCAAAAATTGAAATCAGGTGGTCCAACATAAATTTCTGCTAATCATCTTTAGAAATATCGATAATTCGATTCAATTACTTGGTTTGAAAAGAAATTAATTAGGAAATGAGATGGCCGTTACGTATTGTTGAGTGCACATGTTTTGTTCGGCCTGTGTTGATTATGCCGACATGTGAGATGTATCATTTGTCACCTGTCAATACAGAGGCGTGGAAAGGAAATAAAACAACGCAGGAAATGATATTTTTAATAATTTAGTATTACTACAAGTCGTATATACAAAAAATATAATGTTTAACCCATATATACACATAATATAATCAACAACTCCTTTTTTCAACATTCCCCAATATTTTAACCTAACCTCTCATTTTTAGACAGCCAATAAATATTGTTTGTACTAGGTAAGTAAATCTCAATTTATTTTCTACATCTGTAACGCTATTTGAAGGAACTTTATACCACACGTTTTATTTAAAAAAAATACATGATTTAAAAAATTTTAACGTTAAATATTGAGGCCTTATGATGAATTTATAAGAAATTCTTAGTCCTAGCTCAGTATTAGCTCCAAGACATGACATTTGAAAGTTCCCAGCTCATAGAACTAATGTTGTCACTTGTCATTCTACCAGGTAATGTT
>CAJUYG010000562.1:107221-126731 GCA_910591675.1 Galerucella calmariensis | reverse complement strand
CTACCGCCAGTTTATACATATCACCCACCCAGTACAAGGAAATTGGTAAGAAAAAATATTCAAATTTAAACCCCATCATGTGACCACTCTAATAAAAAGTCTCGTTCTCAGGAACATTCCCCCACCACCAGTTTATACATAAAACCCTCCCAGTACAAGGAAAATAGTAAGAAAAAATGTTGAAATTTAAACCCCATCATGTGACCACTCTAATAAAAAGTCTCGCTCTCAAGAACATCCCCCTACCATCAGTTTATACATATCACCCCCCAGCGCGGAGAAATTAGTAAAAAAAGGGTAATTATTAATTAAAACTTACTCTATCTGAATTGGAGCCGGTTAAAAATTTGGAATTTACGACGAAAGGTACTCCATCCAGTCCTAGATGAGAAAGATTACTCAAAGTATGCGTAGATTGCTGATGTTCGAGTACTGGAGCTGGAGGTTTAGGAGCTGGTCGTAAAGGTCCTCCAGCCGGTCCTGGATGGAAAAAAATGTATTAGAGACACCAAGGAGCGTTCCGATCGAACTTACCAGCTGGAATCGAAGGGTAAGGTCCTTGTCGCAAGATTTCGTAGTCATTATTTGTATCGGTAAGTGATGGATATGCTGAGGGGATTCCTGGAGTCATAGCGTTCGGTTTTGGAGGTCGTTCCGGTGGGGCTTGGCCGTTAGGGTTGTTAGCTTGAGCGTCTTGAACGTTTCCCATTTTATAGCAGATGGTAACACCGTTTAATTCTCTGAAATTCATTGACGTACGTCATTTAGACACATTATTAAAATAAACGTCTACTTTTTTATTCAATTGTATGGGATATATTCTAAATATAGAGTCAATCACCCTGTATATCATTGGGAGAAGGTTAAAATTGAATTTAAAAGTTGGGGTGTACCAGATTGATAAAATAGAAAAGAAATTAAAATTATTTTAAAAACATACTTTTTCTTTCTGCGACATATTGTACAAAAAACCATGGTTAAATTCAAATTAAATAAAAGGGAACACTATTAATGTACAATATTTTATAGCACATTGATTAGATTAGATTAAAATTTGACAAATGATAAAACTTGGAAAAAACGAAAATTAAAATTTCATGTTTAACACCCTGTATCTCTCTTAATATCAACATTTTATTAAGGCTAGTTGGTTTAAATCGCAATATTTTGAAGTGAAGATTGTACTGTAGTTCTATGTACAAATACTTACTGACCACCCTGTATATGAACCCCTTCAACAAAAAGTTACGTACGGCTATGATGGTAAATGTAAATTAGTAATTTTCACTTCAAAAATAATGAAAAAAATTGAGTATTCCATACATATTAGTGACTTAATTTTTTTATTCTCCCTCCCAACTCAAAGTTCCCTTGAAAATGTCCAAATAAAGAAAATTTCCTGAAAATTTGACCTCTTAATATTAACTCTAACTACTCAACCAAAGCGTTGAAATATTTCCCATTCAAAATACATGTAAACTGTGATAATATTTTGAGGTTAAACCAAAGAAAAATTCAAAAAAAGGTCCTTAATACATACTATTTAATTATAAATATTTTCCAAATTATTAAAGTCGTTTTAATACCATTATAAATAAGATAAATTATTGCAAAATATTCCATATATAAACAAAATATAACTACAAAAGCTACAGTTATTGCTGAATCATAATATCGACTTCCTACAACATGAATCGTACCTTCGCGGTACAGTTAACACTAATTGATATCCGGTACTGGTCGATAAAAATATGATAATGAACTAGACACCGAAATTTAGCTAGGTACTTACCCAGCAAATGAAAATCCAGCTGGCGCCTTTCTTAGTCTACTACAAATAATTATATCGGTAACGGCAGTTCTTATGTCCTTTCTATTAACTAATCTATAACAAATTTGCTTTTTTCTCCAAGCTTTTTGTTCACTGTCTGCCGTTCTGTTCAACAAACTAAATCCTTGTGGCGGATTGGCTTTGTCCGCAAGGACTAAGATCTCTTGAACGACAAAATTTGGCAATCCTAAAAGTAAATTCATTTTCCAGACGTCCTTTAAGTTTCAAGGTAGTCCCATTCTAATTACCCAGATTGGTATTGAACCTTTGACTTCGATAACAATCAAAATTTAATAAAAAATGAGGTATTTTTAGGTTTTTAACAATTTTTCGATCCAAAGTATTATCAAGGACATACTAGTAATAGCTCCCAGGTGGTCCCACTTAATTTTAATTGATATTGGACCTTATACTTCGAAGAAATACCAAGAAAACTATCAATATCAATAAATCCATACATAGTTTCTCTCACATTTTCCAGACTACTTCAAGTAATGAATTGAAAAATATAATTGACATACATTCATTAAAATTCCCATAAATATTAATTAAACTAAACAATGAATTCAACTGAAGTTATTACTCTCAAAACACTTAATTAAATTACTTTGTAATTAAAATAAAAACAGTATCAATAACTGTACTTCATTTAAATTAACATTTTTTATAACTGTTACCTCCTTTTTTATAATTAGTATATAGTTATTGTAAGTATAAGTATAGATGAGCCCCCACATATACATCCAAATAGCGTCATCACCCTTATTTCCATAGATAATATATTTATAACCTCTTTTTATCAGTTATTAAAAATGTTGAATCACCAGTGTATACAAAAATAATAAGCTTTATAAGATATATTATGAACCATAAATAATCTAAATATGAACCTGATATTAAAAAACTTACCTTCAGTTTTTGATAAACATAAATATCTAGCTGAGCTACTTTTAAAAATTGAATTCTCTCTTAAATCCGCATCAGAGTCTTGATCGTAGGTTTTATTTATAGCAAAAAAACCTCTAGGACACTTTTCTAGATTTTCTACAATCTAAAAATGCAAAAGCGATGTAGTCTATTTTGAAATTTATTGATGTAAACTTAATTTAATTCGATTATAAACTTACTTGTATAGCTGTAATTGGTCTATCGTCCGGCCAATTTAGAATCTTATTCTGTACAGACGATTTTAACATCGTACTCAGTCTTGTTATCGGTCGTCTAAAAATAAACAAAAATTGACAATTGCACTAGAAAAAGAAAATAGGTCTTCCTTATTGTACCTGCCACAGCATCACACTGATTTGATGTTTTTCTAGTACTATTAATAAACTATTAGTCAGACATCACAAGAACTCATTTATCACCATTTTAAAACCACAAACTATAAGAATTGGGAAACTACGATCTACCAGCTACAAGATTATTCTGGTTTCTGACATGAGATACCTACCTTCACGCAGAACGTTGACCTTCAACGACCAAATTTCCGGACAATTTATTAAAATTAATCGAATTCTTTTCTTTTCACTTGTATATTCTTATCTTTTTCACCCGCATTTGCCTGTTAACCTTATCACTGTAAGTTATGTCATTGTATTACAAAGTAAACTAAAAGTCCGAACAATGGATAAAGAATTAATACTTATGGAGAATGTAAAAACATTACTCATTCAAATCTAGATAAAGCACTTCAAATCGCACCAATCAAATTGATTTTTATTAATTATTTAAAAAGCTAGACCTCGCCCTATTATATTGTTTTACTAAACAAGTTCATTGTTTATTTTATAAATTATAAATATGCGTGCCCATTTGAAGGAATAACTGTTTATTTTAAAACTATTTTTGTTATCGATGATTTCTCAACAGCTGGAAGCATTTTATAAAGTAATCGATTTGCCTATCTCTATATTAGTAACCATAGTTCTATGGTTTTAGTAGCTACGCATACAAACTAACGTGTTTATTAATAAAAAATTTATTGTGAAATGATGCTAAATCAGAAAACGAGAAACGAAAGCTTCCTTTATTCTAGAATTGGAAAGTAATGGCAATTAATGGTTACTGTCGACAGCATTGCTTTGAATTTAACCACAAAAACTGGGCAAATTATCCCCTGAAAAATTACCCGATAAAAGAAAAAGAGGAAGAATTCAACCATGACACCCATTTGACACATTGTTATATATATGTTTAGCAATTTTATTGTTAAATTTAGAGAGAAATGGAAAAAGAATCCACAAATTTGGAAGCCAATGCTAGAACTTGCGAAGTATGTGGTTCAGTTAATGGTAGATATACTTGTCCCAGATGTGAATTAAAAACTTGTTCCGTAAAATGTAACAAAATACATAAATTGGAGATAGACTGTAATGGAGAGAGGGATCGAACAAAATTCGTGCCTTTGAATAAATTTTCCAATTTAGATTTGGCCAGCGATTATAGATTACTGGAAGAAATTTCTAGAACTTTGGATGTGGTAAAAAAAAACTTCAAGTGGAATTTACACGATGTAAATATTACCAATAAAACTGATAAATTAAAACTAAAGAACGCAGCTAATTTGAGAAAAGTAGATTTAAAATTTTTACCGTCCAAGTTTACTAGACATAAGAATAATACAACAAACTTTCAAAAAAAATTAGACCAAATTTTCTGGAACATTGAATGGATATTCGTAAATGCTGAAAACATGAAAATACACGACGAAAATATCCCGGAAAATGAAAAACTCAGCATTATTCTTGAAAAATATTTAACATCAAATGATAACAAACTATTAGCAGAAAAATTACAATTTTACCAATCTGTAGGAACACCCGGAATAAAACTATATTTAAAAGCAGAACAAAAAAATGGGAAAACATTCTATGAACTGGATATCACTACGACATTAAAAGAATCTCTGGCTAATAAATTAATCATTGAGTATCCCACAATTCACGTAGTTCTCAAAGATCATGGAAGTGGCTATAACGTAATTGATTCAGGTAAATTGTAATAAAAACATTTGTAAGTAGATTCAATTATTTATGAAAATATTTCAAACATTTTCAATCATTTCGGTAGAAAATCAGACACTTTATTATCTGGAGCAGCAGCATACGGAACTTCCTGAAAAGTTTCAATAAAATACTCGCCTTCATTAGTTGGAACAGTGGGTTTTTTAAGATTTTCTTCCTGGTTATTTTGCGGAATTACCGGGATGTCATCTTTAATTATTGTTGGTTCAAATTTTTCAATATTTTCTGCCGGTTTATTTTCAACTTCATTAAAAGTACAAGCTTCTTCAGAATTACTTTTATCTTCTTTAAAAGAGCAAGATTCGTTATTATCAGACATTTCTTCTTTCAATTTCGGTTTCGATTCTGAAAAAATAGCTACAAGATTTGCTATATCTCTTTCCGATGCTATTCTTCTTTCCTCTGCAATTTGCATGTCCCGTTCCGCTTTTTTACGTTCTTTTTCTTCTTTTCTACCGGCTTCTATTGCTCTTAAAACTTTATATTTACTTGCTCCGTATATTATTCCAGCCAATAGAAGACCGTATCTGAATAATTTTATGATTGGAGAAACTTTTACGGGCTCCGGCAAAGTCATGATTTACAATTTAGTCTGTTGTAATGTTTGACATGTTTTGAAATTTTGACGTTTGGTTGAAGTATTAAGTGAGGTTTACATGAAATTGTTTTAAATCAGTACTACCTTGATAGAGTTTGTTCAACCATATTTTGCCGTTACGTCATAAATTGTCCAGCTTACTTACTTACGGAATTATGAATGTCATTAACGTATTTCTTATCTAAGGTCGATATAAATTTTCTTTGTTACTTTTGACAGTTCAGTTGTCATATTTTTAAAACCATAGAGTTCAGTCTAAGGTCAGTGTGGCCAACAAAAAGTGGTTTTTTCTGACAGGGATGACAGTTAAGGTCTACCATTCAAAACATAAGATTTTTGCATGTTTTTTATCATTGCAAACATCTATATTGCTTTATTAAAATTTTGAATACGATTAGATTTTTGTAGCATTTCTAGTTAGTTGTATCTCTATTCTTCTAATTACTTATTCCACTGACATCTGACATGACTAGTGACAGATAACAAATGAAATGGTGACTTGCCAAAAGTTCCTAGAATTATTGGCCACCGATATGTTGAGTATTCAGCTAAAAAGTCATTTTAAATTTCAAGATATTCGCTTCGGGAGTGTATTCATAATTTTAATAAAGCAATATAGATGTTTGCAATGACAAAAAACATGCAAAAATCTCATGTTTTGAAGGGTAGACCTTAACTGTCATTCTTGTCAGAAAAAAAACACTTTTTGTTGGCAACACTGACCTTAGGCTGAACTCATCTATTCTTAACATATGTCATTGATTATAATTTTGAGGTTAAGTGTAAAATAACATCCAACTAGTATAAGACATACGTAAAACAGCAGAATACGTCAACGATTATGACGTAACGGCAAGGGATGGTTGAACAAACTCTACCAATGAGCACAAAGTGTGTTATATGAAAAAAGGGGGGAAATTTAAAATAACTGTTTTAGATGATGAAGACGATATGGCTATAAATAAAAAGTTTGGAAATGAAGTCGTAAATAGTATTCTAAGTAAAGCGGAAAATGATGATACAAACAAGTCTTTAAAGAATCTGATATTTACTTCGGATATTTCAGATGATGACTAACTTTGATTTAAAAATAACGGTTTGAAGGGAAATTAAATAAAAACAAAAGTATATAAAAATACATATTTATAATGGTATAATAATCAACAAAAAAATGCAAAAATAAGACATGGTATCATGCTTCAAATTATGGAAAAATGAAGTTGAAATTTTATTACATCTAGTGAAACTAAAAGAAGCACGATGAGTTAAAACTATCTGTATATGGCAGAATACTTTTAGTAAAATCATGAAAATTTCTACGTTTCGGTTTTCGGATGCGATCTTTTCAACTAAAATATTTTCAAAGATGGCAGACTTCCGGTTCCACCGGAAGTCGACTGTAACTTTGTTATTTTAAATGGAACACCCTGTATATTAATACATTTTTGAAATCTACGTAAAATTTTAGTATGCTTTTGTCTGAAAACTTTTTTCGAAAAATGCATATTTTTTGAGTTATTGATTTTTTTGTAAAAAATTTGACAGTTGCGGACCATTACAAATTATTTTTTTAAGAGGATACCCTTAAAGATATGAAAATGGTTTCTGTTCGGTTGCTTTAAGCAAGGTCAGACGTATTTGAATCTATGTTGAAAATTTTTTCATTTTATACAGGGTGTGTATGGAAAGTGTTCAAAGTTTAACTTCATAAATATCAAATTTCTTTATTTTTTTAAATAGAACCACCCGGTTTTTTCTATTTTAATACATTCAGGAGTAAAAAATAAGGGAAATTCATGTATACTTTTCTATACCTAAACCTTACCGTTATCCAAATATTAAATGTTTTCTGTAAATTTTGAGAGATGCAGGTGTGGTCTAAATTTTATTTTGACCCGTTAATACAAGCACTAAGAAATAAAAAAGATTTAGGTATGGGAAAGAATACATGAAATTGCCTTATTTTTCATCCCTAAATGCATTAAAATAGAAAAAACCGAGTGGTTCTATTTGAAAAAATAAAGAAACTTGATATTTATGAAGTTAAACTTTGAACACTTTTTATACACACCCTGTATAAAATGAAAAATTTTTCAACATAGATTCAAATACGCCTGACCTTGCTTAAAGCAGCCGAACAGAAACCATTTTTATATCTTCAAGGGTATCCTCGTAAAAAAATAATTTACAAGGGTCTGCAACTGTCAAATTTTTTACAAAAAAATTAATAACTCAAAAAATATGCATTTTTCGTAAAAAGTTTTCAGACAAAAGTATACCAAAATTTTACGTAGATTTTAAAAATGTATTAATATACAGGGTGTTCCATTTAAAATAACAAAGTTACAGTCGACTTCCGGTAGAACCGGAAGTCTGTCAACTTTGAAAATATTTTAGTTAAAAAGATCGCGTCCGAAAACCGAAACGTAGAAATTTTCATGATTTTACTATAAGTATTTTGCCATATACAGATAGTTTTAACTCGTCGTGGAATACTTTCCCTGTACATGCTAAATCGGAAGAAAATGGATACAAACTATACTTTTTCATGTCTAAGTCTGTCAATAAACAATTTTTAAATAAAAAAAGTTGATTAAAAACAAATATATATATTAAATGTCCCACATCCTGTTGAATAAATACAAGTTCTCCAACCAAAAATAAAAAAAATTACACAAAAGTGGTTTTATTTTTGAATTTAACTACGATTTTAACATAAATATACATTTTATATTAAACTTACATTAATATGCATTGGACTATACAGGGTGATTCATTAAGAAAGTCCAATCTGTGACTTGTAGATTCTAGACCTCAAATTATGATGATTCTGCTCAACATGCCTTATGCAAATATTGCTAGTTTCCGAGATACGGGGTGTTCAAACTTAAAATTTTGATTTTCGCAATAATTTTTTGTTTTCACACCCCGTATCTCGGAAACTAGCAATATTTACATAAGGCATGTTGAGCAGAATCATCATATTTAGAGGTCTAGAATCTACAGTTCAGAGATTGGACATTCTTAATGAATCACTTTGTATAATAAAAAAAAAACTTTTTTCACCCCCCCAACCTCTGGATTGTTAAAGCAGTAATTTTTATCTCTTAATCTTTTAGTAGACAAATTTACCTTTACAAAATCCAAAAATATAAAATAAATAGCAGTAAAACAATTCCCCCCACAGCTGCTTTTACATACATTGATTTAGCATTCAAATAAGTAGCGTCCTTTTTATATTTCTCCGTCAGCATCGAAAGATTTTGAGTTTTTGTATCCAATTCTGTAAAACCAGCATATTACAACTATCGTTTACATTAAACATTTATCCTACCTGATAATACTGTGCCTCGTTGCAGAACATCATCAATATTTTGCACCATAATTCTTTGGACATCCTGTAATTGATTATTGATGGTATTTAAATTTCTCCTTGATCTGGAATCTGCGAATTGTTTTTTAGCTTTTTGAATGTATGTATCAAATTCTATGAAAGTGTATGGTCTAGTTACGGTATTCACTCTTTTACCGTATTCCGAATGGAATTGTTGGGATATATCTTCTAAATAGGAATAAGCGAGGCGTTTGGAATATGTTTTTTCACATAAAACTAGATAACATACATCAAATTCTATCAAATAACTGGAAAAAGAAATTACGTTATTAATGAAAGCTGTTTGAGGATAAGGACTTACTGAAATAAATATGGTCCAGTTTCAATTGTACATCTATTAGGTGATTGAGGTCCTAATTTTCTAAATAACATTTTAGCTTGATTTTGGTAATCTAGTATACTCCTTCCAGACTGAAAATAAAAAAGTATTGTTTTATTTCATATGTTTAGGGAATTTTCTACACAAACCTGTTCATCTTCTTGCATAGTGGCAGCTAGGGGTAGTCCATCTGCCACCCTGGCAATCATTGTCATTAAAACCATACTTTTTACTTTTAAATGTATACTATTTCCACATTAATTCACTTCTGTTTCAAATGTAGGGTAGGTTATATTTTATTTACACGTCATACTAAACACGTCAGTTACTTCTTCTTTTTTAGGTTTTCAATATCGATATTTTTGGACACTGCTTTCTTCTTCTCTGTACATCACGCTCGTTTGAACTACTGGTTCAGTTTTTTGTCATTCTAATCTAACCTAAAAATTAGTTTTTGTTGAATGGTAGTTTTTTGAATGTTTAAAAAAGAACGAAGCTATTATTAAATCACTGTATGAAATTGTATGTGGTGAAAATGTCTGAATCTACATCTAAAATCATTTTACCTTTCAGTAAATCAAATGATAAAGAACAAGATAAGGTAATATTTTCATGGTAACTCGTATATATAGTTATCTCTTATCTATACACTTGTTTATTAATACATACATACATATCCTTTATGTTAAGTGTTATAACTAAAAAACTGTAATTTCTCTTGTCGTTCCATATTATTTATTGTAGTTTATCCTACCATTGGACAATAAGTTATTGTAAATGAATTTCTCAAAAGTATGTATTTACGGATTTGTTTGTTCTCATAATCTTTTTTTTTTTTTTTTTATTTAATACAAATATACCCGCATCAACTACTAAGAGTTATTAGCAGGAGGACTTACACAAGTAGTATGTGTTATAGATAATTTTTAAATTTTGTTATACAAATTAATGTCTTTGAAATATTTAATTAAAGCACTTGTGTCTTTGGTGAGCACATCCTTGAACACCGCACTTATATTGTTCTGTCTTCTTCTGGAAAATTCGGGACACTCTAAGATGATATGTTTTATAGAAAGAGTAACATGGCAATGTATACATTCTGGTGCTGGTTCTTTGTTGAGGAGATATTGATGTGTTGATGATATTGATGTGTATTGATTTGTTAATGGTATGTTGTTTATCGAAGGTCATCAGTATTAGTTTTTTGTAAACAATATATACAGGGTGTAACAAAAAGGCAGGTCATTAATCATACCACATATTTCTGGGGCTAAAATAACTCGATCCAATCCAAGTTCCCTAGTACAAATGTGCATGAGAAAAAAGTTACAACTCTTCGCAGTTGGGCTGCAATTAGATATCGTCAGAAGCCGTTGCTTTTCCAGAATATTCGGTTTTCGTTAGTAAAACGGTGCCGACTGTGTATTCAAGAAAATGGGGGCCATTTCGAACATCTAATAAAAATTATACATTTGTAAATAAATAGGATTCAATCAAAAATTTGGGACGCTCGAGAAACTTAAAAATTCATTGACTTTAATTTGTGCTACTCGAAATTTTTGAAGCATAATGAAAAATAGGCCGTATATTAGCCCCAGAATATGTGACCTGCCTTTTTGTTACACCCTGTAAATGTATTTTTTCCAGAAATTGTTGGAACCTTTCGGTTACATACTTCAGGTCCCTGGGAAAAATGTACGGTCAAAATTATCGAGTGCATTTAATTATTGGTTGAGGATTCCGAATGAAAAGCTGCTACAAATTAGTGATATTGTCCAGATTTTACACAATTCTAGTCTATTGTAAGTAATTTATCGTTATAAAACCATAATTCACAAATTTGATTGCTTTTTCAGACTTGACGATATTCAAGATAATTCAATATTAAGACGGGGTATTCCTGTAGCTCATTCAATATATGGAGTAGCTAGTACAATTAATAGTGCAAATTATACGTCTTTTATTGCCTTAGATCGAGTCAATGACTTGAATCATTCTAAAGTAGGTTTGCAAAATGTATAATTATAATTTAATAATTAAAATCTATCTTTGGCAGGCAATATCGATTGCTTTGGAGCAAATTTTGGAACTTTACAGGGGTCAGGGTATGGAAATATATTGGAGAGATAATTTCACTTGTCCTACAGAAGATGAATATAAGCAAATGGTGATACGAAGTGGGTAATTTTTGCATTAAATGAATATTTTTAAACAGAATTTTTAATATTGTAGAAACTGGTGGTCTTTTTATGTTAGCTATAAGATTGATGCAACTTTTCAGTGAAAATAAACAAGAATTTACCAAAATTACAGCAATTTTAGGACTTATATTTCAAATACGAGATGATTATATTAATTTACTATCAAAAGATGTGAGTAATATTATTTTTTTAAATAAAAAATTTATAAAATATTTTCAGTATATGGAACATAAAAGTTATTGTGAAGATTTAACTGAGGGTAAATTTAGCTTTCCGATTATTCATGCTATTCGAAGTCAACCAAACGACCAGCAAGTTATTCGTATCCTTTTTGTTGTGTCTTTTAATTTTTTTTATCATTGAATATTTCACATTTCCTTAATAAATTATAAGATATTCTTCGTCAAAGAACCAAGGAACCCGAGGTGAAAAAATATTGTGTATCTTTGTTGGAAAAGTATGGTAGCTTTGAATATACTAGGAAAGTTCTATCAGAATTACAGAATGAAGCTAGAGAGGAAATTGAAAAGCTTGGAGGTAACCCTCATATGGAAGAATTTTTGGCATCGTTTTATAAAATGTGAAAATTTATTTGTATACCTATATTTTTGTATTGTAATGTATTGTTTGTTAAATAAAAAATGTGTATAATATTCATAATAAAGATCTTTCTATTCAGTTTTATTTATTTAAATTACATTACCTTGTAGTAATCTATGGTAAGACATTGAAATATGATGCACCAACAAAAATTTAATCAATTTTTAAATTTTTTGGCATTTTGTTTACTAATTACTTGTCAAAAACAACCCATAACCTCAATATCTTCTTTTTTAGACAATATCCCAGGGAATAATCTCACAGAGTACAATGGTGTACTCTGTGATAATCTACTCATACCATAGAGTACACCATCTAACAAGAGACGAAAGCTTTGTCGGTTCCTTTGAAGTCGGACTTACACGATATTGAGCGGAAATACGTCGAGGCATTGACACATAAACTACTTGATACACTGAGAAAAGTAACACTACACTAAGAAAAATAGTAGTGTTGATGAACATCCCTCTCAATTGGATCCTATTAACATGAGAACATCTTATTATTTATCTCATCAGTCATGGCCATCTACAATAGGTGGCCATGCATCAGTGTAATGAGAAGCGGCTCATTTTTAACCTAATCTGAACTGAGACTGAGAGGAATTAACGGAAGTGTCGACTTGACATTGACAGATAAACTATGCATGTGCACACAAATTTGAAATTTGCGATCACGAGAACTACTTTCTTTCGCCTCTTGTTAGATGGTGCATGGGCACCTAGATGGCCATGGATGGTGTACTCTGTGCTCGTACTGAAGGTGTATGTTAATATTATCTCTGGGCTGGGTACTGGGTACTCTGTCTGAGCCTGCCATTATTTATTATTTTATTTATTTTAATTTGGGGTATATTATTCTTATTCTCACAGTCAAACTATGACTCAGCTTTTAACTAGCTTTGTTATAGTCCAAATGTATAAAAAAAGAAGCTCATTTTCAGGAAATCAATTGTCAACATATTTGATGTTTATGTCAATGTCAGTTTTTATATTAGATTTATCCTTACTGGAAAATTTTCGATTTGATTTACATTGAAAATTTTTTAAATACACTAAGTTTATGAGAATAATTATAAAACAATGAGTAGAAGAAACAACGCTGGTCGTTTTGCTGCATTACTTAGGAGCTATCCAAACTATCTTCAAGATTCAGATTCAAATTCAGATTCAGACAATGAATCCGGGGGTATGACAGCGGCATTAGTAACACTCATGCAAGCTGCAATTGCACAATCCACACGAAAATCCGCTAATCCAAAACGTAAACGTAATACGACCAAAAAACCTGTTACAAAGAAAAAACCATCTACTACAAAAAAATCGACCAAACGAAATGGAAAAAAAGAAGCTACTGTTAGTGCTGTTAGTTCAGATTCCGATGATAATGCTATCGCTACTATTGATATATCCGATACACTTGAAGAAACATATGAGAAGAAGGTTGAACAAAAAGTCGACACATTTTTTAAATCTGGATCTTTATTGTCAGATGATGACGATGATGAAGTGGTTAATAAACAGTCAAATACTTCCCCAGCAAAACCGAAAGATTTTTATGTACTTTCAGATTCTGATGAAGAATTACCCTCTACATCAAAGGTAAATGATGTAGTGGAATCTGTGGTGGTAGATCCACCTAAAGATAAAGATGAAGATCTGATGGAAATAGTAGACAAGATATTAGCCTCAGAAGATACTCCTATAGAAATAGAACCTAGTACAGAAGAACCAGACAGTTGGAGTGTATTTAAAAGTAGAACAGAAGAAATTATGGGAAGTGTAACTGCCTTTCTAGATACCTTTAAAAATGAAGAAAAAGAAAAACCACAACCGGAAGCTCCACCTGAAAAAATCAAACTATCATGTCCGATATGCTTGGAAGTTTTAGATGAAAATATTGTACCGGGAGCAACAGTATGTGGACATATATTTTGCATGGATTGTATACAAAAAGTGGCTAAGACTTTAAAGACTTGTCCGACTTGTAGAAAACGTATCACAGTTAAACAAATCCATCCTTTGTATATCTAAACAGTCTTGATTTTTATCTACGTTTACGTGTTGTTTTTAAATAAATAAAACAGTTTGGATTAGTTTTCGTAATAGTGTAATTTTATGATTTTCAGCAAGTGAAGCTGAGAACTGTAAGTAGATTGTTGTGTTATTAGTTAGGTGCAATTTTAGTTCGTAATGTGTCAATTTTTAACTTCTTCCATGTTCAATTTATCTTTTATGTTAAATAAGAAATAAAAACAGCAATTTCACAATATATTTAATATTTTTAATCTAAATTCAGGAACCAAGAATTAATTTCAGTAGTATTGTGATTATATTTAAAAAAATTACAGGATCTGAAAAGAAATTACGTTTAAAATTATTTAAATATTGCCGGCGATCTACTTACATTTCGAAATTGTTGACAAGGAACTTATAATATTGAAAATTTTCGTTTTGGATTCTTCATTTTTAAAACACAATTTCGATCTGAGATTTTCTTCATCATCATCAGTAGCTGAAAAGTGTTGGAAGAGGTTAGTGAATCAGAATTTGAATGTTACTTACGTTGACCGAAAAAATTACGTTCCTCATTTATGATTGTAAATGCATTTAAACATAATAAAGATGTCTCGAAAAGGTTCCACAATGTTAGAGCCATTCTCTTTTTTTTTCAATTTATCATTACAGATTTGGAAAATCCTTTTAAGTTGAACATTTCGTTTTGAAATGGCGTAGATGTCATTAGAAAAAAATGTCAGTATTGTATACAGGGTGGCGGAGCAAAAATTAATTTATAATCGAAAACGTCAAATTAGAATGAATATTTTTGTTGACAGTAAATGGAGGGACAAAGCTGAAAAGTCCCTGTAGGTCACGGCAGGTGTTTTTAAACGAAAAAAAAACACCGCGATTGGGTTTCGGGAGGGGGGGGGGGGGGAAATGGCCCCCTAAATCCTGGAAAACGGGTTTCTCGCAAATATCTTGCTAAATATGCGAGTTAGAGAATTTTTTTCAGATAAAAAATGAAGATCGTCTTATTATCTACAAAAGTGGTTCTCATCATTTTTTTCGAAAGTTCGATAGTTTTCGAGATAATGAGACCTAAAAGTATCCTCACTTCAGCTGCTGCTCTGCCTGTAGGGATTCTGCTGTCTATGCAGGGGGTGGACGAATTGTTCCATAACTCGGCAAAAAATTGATATTTTCCGATGATTCAAAGTTCATCGCAATGGGAAGACCTGTCGCTATCATTCCATGTGACCTGCAGCTCATTCGTACTTGACAAAAATATTTTAAAAAGCTGTCAAAAATTTTTTAAACAAGATTTTGAGACTATTTCATTAATTTGTTCATATTTCTCAAAAAATGGTCTTTTATCATAATTTTCTTTATAATGGAACCTCGGGAAGTCTTGTTGAATTATCTCTAAAAAATTTTTTTAATACCTTTCTTGCATTTTGATGAAAAATTGATTTCCAAACCAAAACTCAAAGTCCAAACCAGAGAAAATTTAATTAAAGTCCATCAAAGGACACTTATGCTGCTACTAGTTTCGGTACAATATTACCATCATCAGGCTACAATATAAAGAAATGGTGCAATTAATACATGAAGATCTTATAAAATTAAAAAAAAACAAATCTTCAATAAGATCTTCTTCCTCTTCCGTTCTAGCCTGATGATGGTAATATTGTACCGAAACTAGTAGCATCCACTGGCGGATCTAGGGAGTATTTCAGGGGGGGCCATGAGTTAATGGAAATTTGTAACCAAAGTAATAAAATCCATAGTAATGAATTATATATAAATATATATTTTCTTTATTTGAAACAACTGAAACCAGTGAACAAGAATATAAATAAGATTGAACAAAATATGGCGACACAAGCAAAAACAAAATTCCACAATTCTAATAAATAAAAATAAATCAAAATAAAACAACTGGAACAAAAACTTGATAAAATTATTGTTCAGAAAGATGTGTGTCTTTGGTCACTGTTTGAAAATATACTGAAAACAACTGAAACTAGTGAACAATAACATAAATAAGATGGATAAAAATGTGACTAAACAAACAAAAGCACAAATCCACAATTCTTGGGATGTTTGAGTGTTTGAGAATCAATACAACGAATAATTTTGGTTTGTAAAACATGTAACGTGTGTTTCATTCTTGTTGAAAACCAATCAAAGGTTTAGTTGCATATCCAGACTCTGGTTGTTGAAACAATATCAAGGGGGGGCATGCCCCCCTCTCAGATCCGCCAGTGGTAGCATCATAAGCGTCCTTTGAGGGACTCTGTGGTTTGGACTTTGAGTTTTATTGAACCATTGGTTTGGATTTCTGTACAATCTGTGGAACAAGCGCGATTTAAAAATCTATCATCCTATATATTGCTTTTCAATGCACATCATTTTAAAGCTTAGAGTGTCTAATTTTCTAATGTACTTTTTGATTTTCAATAAAATCCAATCATTTTCCAGAAATCAGGGAAATGACCACACCGGTAAAAACCGGACTTTTTTTAAATAAATAAATAAACAAATCAATTTTTTATCAAAACGAAAGAAAGATATTAAAAAAAATCTCTGAAATCATTCAAGACCTCCTAAGGTTCCATTATACAAAAAAATTTAGGATCAAAGACTATTTTTTTTTTAAATATGAACAAATTAATGAAATAGACTCAAAATCTTGCCTAACAGGCAGAACAGCAGCTGAAAAAAGGAGACATTTTGGTCTCATTATCTCGATAACTATGGAATTTTCGAAAAAAAATTATGGGGACCATTTTTGTAGATAGTAAGACGATCTTCATTTTTTATCCGAAGAAAAATTCTCTAATTCGCATATATCTAGTCTTGATTTAAATCCTGTATTAACTTGTTACATAATAAAGTGTTTTTCCTTAATGTTTTACAAGCTATGTGTGACAAAAATAATTATATATCACATAAAGTGCTTTCTTAACAATTATATCATCATTCAGCTACTGATAATGTTATATTGTGAATCGTTATATCACATTATCTAAGTTCCACTTTCTTTGTATCTATTTAGAATACAATATTAAGTTAAATAAAATATCTTAAGTTTACTTGATAGCTTTACTTATGTAGATAAATATTAGGTGCATACATTTTGTATGAAACATTTTCGTTCAAAGACTGTAATTTATAAATAAATATCGTTCATCGTTCCATGGTTGGTTGGGTTTTAAAATTTCAACGTCAAGATCAAGAGATACACTAAAAGAGACTCAATTTGGATATTTTACGCGCAAGAAGAAAGTTTTTATGGCCGTTAAATATAATGGTTCGAATCATACTATGAATTATGCATTTTTAGATTATTAAAAATGTTGCTACACTCTTTTTTATTTTCGGTACGCTTCATATTATGAAAGCTGTATTTGTAGGTAGATTGGAATGAAGTGTTCACAATTGGAAAAGACACTTCATCGTTTGTTAATGTCCTTCTAACGCATTACCCTAAAAAAAATTGATTAATTCAAAATAAGATACAGACGTACCTTTCGTAGCGGCAATGTGTCTTACGTCTTTTTCTAATGTCCCACTGACAGTTTTCGTTAGGTCTGTTCATATAATAATCTTTTTGGTGTGCATCATCGATTGTTAATGTCCTTCTAGCACATTACTTTGGAAAAAAAAGGCAGGTCTGTGATTAATCCTTCTCAAAATATCACGAGAATGAACTGTTTAAATGTATTACAAACGTTAACCATAATCTTTGACCCGAAAAATTTGATTAGTTGATGTTTAGATCACGCGAAAGCTCGACCTATCAATCGGGAGAAATTACAACATTCAAAATAGAAAGCAGGCGTATCTTTCGTAGCAGCAATGTGTCTTACGTCTTTTTCTAATGTCCCACTGACAGTTCTCGTTAGGTCTGTTGTTTACGGTCAATTATTTTGGATGAATACGATCCTAACGTAAGCTATATGTCAAAATAGCAAATAAAATAAACGAGATACTCAAAACCCGGATATATGTCACAAACGATGACGCACACCTAGCACTGTGTATTGAATGCACTATACAAGTGTGTTGTCTATTTCACTGAACTGCAGTTAAGGTGCATTTCCACGATTTTCTGAAAGTTATTTGATAGGGCGCATGTCCACGTGACGTCACAAACTATTTTGACAGGAGCTCTGTGGTTAAACAATAAACAAAAAGCGTTCAGAACACGTGGTACTTAATAGTGAGGTTATGTTGATTTATAATGATAGATCGTGTTTGAGTTTAGTTGGTTTTTCTTCAGTGTACTTTTTAAAGTTATTTTAATTGTTGAGCTTGCATATTTAATAATATATAATATAGGTTAATAATTGTTTGTTGTTTGATAATTATTGATCGTTTCTATTGTTTTACCACAGGGGTATTGTCAACTGTCAACTGTCGTGGACATGCCCTATTTGTGGAAATATTCAAAATTAACAGACCTAACCTAACTTTTTTTTCTTTTCATTGGGATATTATTTCAGACCGAATTGGAGAAAATCACGTGTCAATAGATGGCACTGAATTTTTCAATATGGCTGCTATAAGGGTGAACAACAAAGGCACGCGGCCGGTCAGCTGATGGCATGTCAGTAGTCTGTCACAGTTTGTGAAGGTGTTTAGGTTAGGTTATACTCAAATTTTAAATCACAGATTTTAAATGACACAACAAAATTATTGGCATCTGATTTTGTTGTTCACCTCTATTGAAGTTAGAAAGGAAATTAACAGATGTCGCCCACTTCGTAGTTTTCGCCAATAATAATTATAATAAAAGACGATTCAAAGCGCTAAATAGAGAAGGAAGAAAAGATATCTACCAAGCTGTCAAACTTAAAAGTGAAATGTCACTTTTTCATCCAATATTTATTTATTTATCTGTCAGAACTATCAAAAATGGAAATCAGCTGGATGTCAATGCTAAGAAGTGTTGTGTGAAACTGGACTGAATCTGATCAATCAGAGATCTACAGAATTGCCAACCTAAATTCAAATTACTCTTCCAGTGTTTGTATGATTTTTTCGGATGACGGATCTGTGGAAATCTACTTTTATTTTTAAACCGTGAGAAACAAAATATAATCTTGCTTTCATCAATACTTATTTTTTTCAAAAAACAATCATAAACTAATAATGCCGATAATTGGATTTCGATATCATCTGTTGGTATGGTGGAGAGAGAAGCCAGATTTGACCGGAAAGGTCATCGTCGGTTACAACGAAATCTATGACCCGGTTTCGAAAATATCCTTTCTCCTTCAAGAGTCTCTTCTTCAATTCGTGCAACAGTATACAGAGTGTCCCACGACGAGTTAAAACTATCTGTATATGGCAAAATACTTATAGTTAAATCATGAACATTTCTACGTTTCGGTTTTCGGATGCGATTTTTTTAACTAACATATTTTCAAAGATAGCAGACTTCCGGTTCTACCGGAAGTCGACTGTAACTTTGTTATTTTAAATAGTAGATTTTAAAAATGTATTAATATACAGGGTGTTCCATTTAAAATA
>CAJUYG010000562.1:72522-93219 GCA_910591675.1 Galerucella calmariensis | reverse complement strand
TTTCAACTTTGTGGGTACTAGACCTTGTATTTCGAAGATACATCAATAAAACTATCAAAATCAAGTAGGAAATTTACTGAGTTTGAGGTACTGTTAGGATAATGACAAATAGGACTCTAATTATGATAACGGTACTACTATCACAGTTCCAAGGTAGACTCTTATCAATTACATTGGTATTGGAACTTGGACTTTGAAGATACACAAAAAAAATCAAAAAGAAAATAGTGATTGAGGTATTGTGAGTTTTATAATAATTCCCGACATGGTAACTTTGATCAGGATCGTACTAAATTTGTATAAACTACTTTAAAATTCCCGCCTCCTTCAACAAAAATTAAAGAGTGAAAATAGAAGGTAGTTGTATGCAACCAGTAATACAGCTTGATGTAAGCTGTGTCATCGTCACTCTGCAGAAATATATAAAGGTTTTATTCGTTTTTAATATGAAATAAGTACCTAACTATGATCAGGGAAGTACCAGCGCAATTCCAAGGTGGTACCATTTCAACTTTGTGGGTACTAATACCTTGGATTTCGAAGATACATCAATAAAACTATAAAAATCAAGTAGGAAATGTACTGAGCTTGAGGTACTGTTAGGATAATGACAGATAGGTATCTAACTATGATCATGGTGGTACTATTACAGCTCCAAGATGGACTCTTATCAATTACATTGATAATGGAACTTGGACTTGAAAGATACACAAAAAAAAACAAATAGAGAATAGTGATTGAGGTATTGTGAGTTTTATAATAATTCCCGACATAGTAACTTTGATCAGGGTCGTACTAGGTCTACCAATAACTCAAATAAATGTAAATAAAACAATACCGAGCTCAATAAATATAGTCAAAAGTATTTTTTTTTTAAATCTTCAAATAGGGATTATTGTATAAGCATTCTCAAGTATATAACTCATCAGTTCTATAAGAATCCTCCCCTTTTATGTTCTATTATCGATTTAATAAAAAGGGAACTGACTGAATCCAGTTTTATAGAGGCGTTCCGATCTCCCCTATACATCGAGCACATGCTTTCAAATACAATAGCGTTCAAGCCGGCTTTTCTCATACGGAGACAAGCAGTCGCATTCAACGTCTTCCCGGAAAGTTTTCACTAGTATTTAATACGCGCTTAAATAAATAAATTAATGTAGTGTCCTTTCTGGATTTTATTGAATATTAAATTGTGGAAGAATTAAATAGAATTGTATTTTTATCTCACAAGTAAGTTTTTCTTATTTTTGAATTATATTTTATAAAAAATATACATCTGCCACTTTTATAGTTGTCATTAGTATCTAATGATGTCGAAAAAGTCAAGTCAGGACGACGTCCAAATTGACTTAACTGAAAATTTACCGGAAAAAGAGGACAAAAAAACCCGTTTTCAAGTAAATAAAGTCAACAATGACGAAGAGCTCGAAGAAGCAGTTGAACTTCGTGTTAAAATCACCAATCTTAATGACGATGAAGATGACGTTCATTCTTGTACGGATAGAACCAAGTTAAACAGCGACTATCTTAAAAGCTTTAGGTAAGAAACTTGTTTTAAATGTTAGAAAAAGCTTTAAGAAACATTAAGCCACCTAGCAATGTCTTTGGACCTCTCAGATTAAGCATGATTATGCTTGGAAGATTCCTTTCGAAAAGAAGTATTTAATTTTTGTTTTAGGCATTTGACAAGGGAAGCTTTACCACGTCTTGATAATTACAGGAACATAATGTCCGTACAAGCGGCAATTAGACCAACATTAGATGAATTAAGGGACTCTACCCTTACCAATAAGGTATCCAATAATTTTAATCAATCTTGTATGTATGTATGTATTTATTGTATGTATTTATATATTTAGTCCTATTTCTCGGAGGAATTTTAGGATGTCTGCAGGCTTCAACTTAGGTAAATGTTCCTCTTCTATCCAGTAATCTTCCAGGTTCCATGCTCTAGGATTCTGAAGTTCTGTGAAGTTGAAAAGTTGTGGATGGAGGTTTCTTCTTCCATGCCACAAAATCTGCATTCTTCTTCCTCCACTATTTTGATCCCTGTTGAAACTCTTAGCGCAGTTTTACTTTGACTTATGCATTCATTTGATCTCAACAGGTTGTATAGTCTGTACAGAAAGTACGAGGAGTAATAAATCATTCATTTAAGTAGATTTCATAGACGTACCAAAATATATTTTAAGAGGGTATACCGTAAGGTACATTTTGTATTGAACGAATGAGTTGCAGCTATGCTAAAGAATATACGATTTAGGTCAGAGGTAACGGGATGTATTAATTTTAATAAAAAAAAGTGATAGAGGTACATAAATTTTAGTAAGTTTGATAAAGAAAGGCAACACAGTTCATTCATAATAGAAAACAAACCAATCTGTAACAATAATTATTTTATATATTTTTGTATATATGTGTGTATAAATGCTGGATATACAGTTTCCAAATCTTGGCAAGATGAAAACATTAAAAGCGGAAGGCAGGCATTCGTGGAAGGTTTGTCGTTAGGTTTGCAGCCACCATCTGGAAAAGGAAAAAGACTTATCATTGTCCATGTTGGAAGTTCTGAAGGTTTTGTTGATGGTGGATTATTAACTTTTATTTCAAAACGCACGGGGGACTATCACGAATATATGAATGGGGATGTCTTCGAGGAATGGTTTGTTCAAATGTTGGATCTGATTCCAAAAGGGGCTGTTATTGTTATGGACAACGCAAGTTACCATTCACGGTTACGAGAAGCATTGCCAACAAGTCGTTGGCGTAAAGCAGAGCTTTTGGAGTGGCTTATTTCGAAAAATATTAAGTTTCCAAAAGATCCACTAAGGAAAGAACTTTACAGAATTGCAAAAATGAACAAGAATAAATACAAAACCTACATTGTAGAAGAAATGGCTTCTTCTCATGGTATATCAGTTCTTCGACTTCCCCCTTATCATTGTGAACTTAATCCCATAGAATTAATATGGGCTCAGGTAAAGGGGGAAGTTGGAAAAAAATTGTACTTTTAAAATAAACGATGTTGTGAAATTGTTTGAGAGTGCTGTAAGTCATGTTAGTAAGGAAAATTGGACAAACTGTATCGAGCATGTTATCAAAGTAGAGGCAAATATGTGGAAAATTGACAATATTTGTGATGATTTAATCGACCCTATTATTATTAATGTCAACAACGATTCTTCCTCTTCCGAGTCGGATATAGAATAAAATGTAAGTAATAGATGTTTTCCAATAATTATTTCTTTTCATTTTTTATTATATTATAATTTAAAACGTATTTTCTTCCCAAAATACACACCACTGCATTGCGTTATTGCTTATCTGCTAATCCTTTAACAATGAAGAAACCCTAAACTTTGCTACAACTGAAACAAATACGGGGTCGATCTACCTGGTTTTTAGATTTACGGAAGAAATGTAATTTAAAGTAAGAGATTTATCAAAAATTTCATGGTGCTCCCTGTAAAGGTTTTGCATACTTAATTAGGGTTTATTACTCCTCGTACTTTCTGTACAGACTATAGTAACCCAGAAGAGTCTTTGATTGTATAAGCCCTACTAGATCTTTCCAATGGTCAGATCTTATTTTTTTCTCGGCTTTACCTATTTCTTCCAATACTACATTGGGGCTGATTCCGCAAAAGGGTTCAGGCCCCCAGAAAGTATTTCAGTCCCCCTCTTTGCTAGTTCATCTGCTATTTCATTTCCTTCTATTCCAGTGTGTCCTGGAGTGCCGATTTAATTATGATTGTTTTCTTAGTGTATACAAGATCCAATACAAATGAAATAAAAGTGAGCTATAGTGAATCTTATGAAGCTCCTTTTTTTGTAAATCTGTTGATAATATTTTCGTAAAAAATTATAAATATGTATCTGCGAAAGTAGATGGGCTATGAGAGTTCAACGATCACTATAGGGAAAACAGTGTGTTAGTGAGAAAGAGAGTCATGGAGGCAATGTGTGTATGTTGTAATTTTGAATTAATCATTTTAACACTTTAGCCCACTACTGAAAATTAAGGTGATTAACTGCCTCAGTCATCCAGTTCATAGGTGAGATCATTAATTGATGACTTAACTTTCGATTGCAGTTGTTAGTTGACTTGGTGATATCTCGAAATTCGTAAGCACAGAAACCTAATACACTGATAACTAAAATTTAATTATAAACACCCACTCCTACAAATAAACGATCTCTTATAATTGTAATTATTAGTAATTATGTCGACGTTATTAAGTAGATTATCCATTCATTAACAGCACGTACTTAAAATTATATCTATTCGTGACAATATACAGGATGAATCGAAATTCTTGTTCGAGTAGGGGCGAGTGAAACATTTTTGTAATGTGTAAATAGTACTTTATAGCCTTGAAGATGGTTGTTTCTTCTTCTTTTCTTTCTACTATTCGGCTATATATAGTCAAAAGCGCTCCTACTCCTAGTGCGGGTTCAAGTCACTAAGCATATGTATCAAATCAGAGGACACGGAGGTTACCAAAATGTGAGATTACAAATATACCCGGAGAAAATAATTATGGTATTTTGAGGAATTGGGTGGACCGATTAGGGTGGGCCATGGACCACCCTTCCCCCCCCCCGTAGGCACGCCAATGTATAACATTCTTATTAATTGAAAAAATGTAGCACAACTTACTTCACCAGCCTTCTAGACGTTGGAAGATCAATTCCCGCCATTTACCTGTTTCTTACGATATCTCAGGATAGGAAAGAGATATCGCCTTGCGGTTTGCAGTGTTTTATTACTAATTTAGTCTACTTTTCAAAGATCTACTTCAATTTCTATACTTCCATTTAAAATTGTTACGAGAAAACACAATATAAAAAATATAAAACAGCGCCCTCTAGCATTTATGCTATTATTCAGATTGCTTCATATTCACAAATTTTCGATTGTTCAACAAAAGCTCTTTCAAAAAACATCAAGTTTATTAAAATCGGTCAAGCAGAACCCGAATTACAGGCGTTTTTTTGTAACAAGGTTTCCACTCTCCCCCACCCCTTATTTGGAGAGATAGACCTAAACTGGTAATAATAAAAACATGCAGAATTTATCGAGGAATTTGATTATAATATTTAATATGCTTTTAATTGAGTAAATTTTGAAAAATTTTGCATTTTAAAATTTTAACTGTCAAATACGCCCTCTAGCGGTGGACCAACAATGTTGAAAATAATTTCCAGGCGTTTCTCGAGGCCACCTTTGTTATAAAATTTTTTTTCCCGATATAATGTGTCCCAAAAAAATTTTAGATTTTAAATTTTGTAGAATAATCAACGAATCAGCACAGCAAATGGTAAAATAATTGAAAATAAAGGACAATTCAAATTCGGTTGGATACAGGGTGTGTTCGTAAGATGTCTACTAAATATATGGGGTGTTATGCTATTTCTACGATTGACATGGGTGGTAGGACAGGCTGGAATATGTAAGTATTAAGGAGATGAGTAAATGTAATTTTTGAAAAATCTTGTCTACATCATAACCAATAGAAATAGCTTATGCTTGATATTTTCAGTGCAGTCTATACTACTGATTTTAACAACTACAACAGTGACATCTATAACGTCCCTATCAATGTCAGCTATAAGTACAAATGGAGATATAAAAGGGGGTAAATATAAACTAGATTATTCTTCCAAAAAAGTTTTTATAGTCCAGTAAACGAGTGGTTTTGAAGCTTACAAAAAAAAGGAAGAGATGGAACTTTGATACAAAATTTTAATCCTTGTTTACTGGACTATTAAATTGGAAATTAACCTTATTTTTCCACTACTAGCTGTGAAGTTGGCAATGGGCTAGTTTCATGAATTTCAATGAAAATGTCACAAAATATATTGGGTCTCAACAAAGTATTTGCAACAAATAACGCCACTCTACGATTTCAAATAAAAATGAAAAAAAAAATTGAAATTTGAATTCCTGTCATAACACACACGCATAAATTGCGTTACCGTAGAATTCCGAAGAATTCGAAACTCGATTTAGTTCCGGATGGCTTGTCAGTCAGACGACAGGGTAAACGCTTCTTGTGGTGCGTTTGTGAATTATTTTTAATGTTTGTCTTAAATTTGACTAGTAGTGGAAAAAATTGTATACACACCTTGGTAGGGAAGTCTTGTTGTATAATGTATTATTTTATCATTCGTTACAGGTGGGACGTATTACATGATATCCCGAAGCTTAGGTCCAGAATTCGGAGGATCGATTGGTTTGATATTTTCATTGGCAAATGCAGTGGCGTGCGCTATGTATGTCGTCGGTTTTTGTGAATCTTTACAAGATCTACTTGATGTATATAAATTAAAAGTAGTAGATGGCAGTGTTAATGATATTAGAATCGTCGGCA
The DNA here is from genome assembly GCA_910591675.1 of Galerucella calmariensis. NCBI lineage: Eukaryota > Metazoa > Arthropoda > Insecta > Coleoptera > Chrysomelidae > Galerucella > Galerucella calmariensis. Next base: position 86,842 of record CAJUYG010000562.1, on the reverse strand, counting down.
GCATTACAATTATTCTTTTAACAGGAATTGTCGTATTTGGAATGGAATGGGAAGCTAAGGTAACTTTTTTAATAAGTGGAAGCAGTAGTTTCATATTAATTTTTTGTTTTAGGCTCAGTTTGGCCTACTTATAGTTCTATTAATTGCTGTTTTAGACTATTTTATCGGCAGTTTTATTGGACCACAAAATCTAGATAACAAATCAAAAGGTTTTTTAGGATACAATGGTAAATTTTAAAAAAAAATCCCAGCAAAGTTTTATTTTTACATTTTTAGCTACACTAAGCTACATTAACCTCTTCCCAGACTACAGACTATTCGAAGGGGTTAACCACAGCTTCTTCAGCGTCTTTTCAATATTTTTCCCTGCAGCTACAGGAATTTTAGCCGGAGCTAATATTTCAGGAGATCTTAAAGTAATAAAGTAAATTTTTTCTAACAACATCTTTATAGTACAGTTAATTTTAGGACCCTCAAAGTTCTATACCCAAAGGAACTTTACTTGCTATACTAGTAACATCTTTAACCTACATTTTAATGTCAATTGTTGCCGGATGTACAGTTCTTCGAGACGCTAGTGGTAATGTTACAGACTACGTAAACGGGAGCTGGCCTACTTGCTTACCTGGTGAATGTAAATATGGACTGCATAATAATTTCCAAGTAAGTAAAGGATGAAATCCCTCACAATATCTTACATTTTTATATATAAACATTGTAGGTTGTTGAATTAGTGTCCTGGGTAGGACCTATAATTTACGCTGGCTGTTTCGCAGCTGCTTTATCTTCGGCTTTAGCATCTTTAGTTTCAGCCCCGAAAGTTTTCCAAGCTTTATGCAGAGATAAATTATATCCAGGATTAATTTGGTTTGCTAAAGGTTATGGAAAAAATAACGAACCTCTTAGAGGTTATGTATTAACACTAATTATAGCCATCGGTTTTATTTTAATAGGTAAAAAGTTGAATGTAAAAAAAATCTACCAAACTAAATTCGAAAATTTTTTTCAGGTGAATTAAACTTGATAGCGCCTTTAATTTCGAATTTCTTTTTGGCAGCATATACTCTGATAAATTTCTCCACTTTCCATGCATCTTTAGCCAAACCAGTTGGATGGAGACCCACATTCAAAGTAAGTCTTTTGTAGAGCAGTTTATCCCATTAAATAATCTCTTTTCAGTTCTATAACATGTGGTTAAGCCTTCTAGGATCAATCTTATGCTTATTGGTAATGTTTTTAATATCGTGGATTACAGCTTTATTAACATTTGCCGTAGTACTAGCTTTATATCTGGTAGTAGCTTACAGAAAACCGGGTAAATCTATCTCTTACCTTCCATTATTATTATTTTAACTTTTATTTTCAACGACAGATGTCAATTGGGGATCCACAACTCAAGCTCAAATGTATAAAAACGCACTACAAGCAGTCTATCAACTGAACACCGTCGAAGAACACGTCAAAAATTATAGACCGCAAATACTAGTACTATCGGGCATGCCTAGTGCTAGACCAGCTCTGGTAGACTTCGCGCATTTGCTAACAAAGAATTTTTCTATGCTAGTCTGTGGACATATCAATACGGTATGGGAATTCTATTCGCCAGATTTAGCACCGTGTTACTAAAGCAATTTTTTTGTAGGGTCCTCTTCAACAAAGAGTACGAAACGTTTTGAATTACAAGGCGAACAGTTGGATGAGAGCTCACAAATTGAAAGCGTTCTATATGCAAATCGACGGTCTGTCTTTCGATGAAGGCTGTAAGGCTCTATTGAAAGCTTGTGGTATCGGTAAACTTAAGCCGAACATCCTTTTACTGGGATTTAAAAACGATTGGCAGACTTGTTCGAAAGAAGATAGACATCAGTACTTTGATGTTTTGCAGTAAGTAAACGCCCCCTAGTGGTGTCACTAAGCATCAGACCGAGTTGGTTAAAATCCGAACAATTACAATTTTTATATGTCCGTTACGCCCTCTGGCGGCTATTTTTGACACCTGAAAATAATCTCCATGGTTTTCTTTTGGTCACTTTAGTTATAACATTTTTCACCGCAAGTCTCTACGTCTAATAGTTTCCGAGATACAGATGATTCTCTTTTGGCCGCTATAAATTTATTCCAGGTGGCGCTGTCGTGCCGTTTTTACCTCAAGGCTACTACGCTAATGACGTATTAACATCCTATTACTTTTTAGTACTGCCTTCGATTTACACATGGGCGTAGGTATTATAAGAATTCAGCAAGGGTTCGATTACAATCCTTTGAATGAGGAAGAAATTAAAAATAATCTGCAACGGAATCAGTCCTACAGCCAAATATCGCAAGGTAGAAAAAGAGTTGAAATTTTATTCAGTTTGGATATAATTTAGAATTTTTTAGCGAGCAGTAGTAGTGGAGGTGGGAAATCTATAAGAACAAACAAAGATTTGGTTAGCGAAGCTCCAAATCCGGATGAAACCACGAAAAAAGCGAAGTCAATAACTGAATCTATAGAAATGGCAGATATCAAAGAAATTCTGCCGTCAGAGATATTTTATTTCCAAAAAAAGCAAAGAAAAGGGGGCACTATAGACGTATGGTGGCTGTATGACGATGGAGGTAAGATTAATATGAAAAAAAATTTTTGGGATGCACTGTATATACTTTTCAGGTTTAACTCTTCTATTACCGTATATTATATGTACGAGAAAAAACTGGCACGATTGCAAACTAAGAGTTTTTGCATTGGCAAACAAGCGAAACGAATTGGAGCTAGAACATAGAAATATGGCGAGTCTTCTGGCGAAATTTCGGATAGATTACACTGATTTAAATATTATATCTGATATAACCGCAAAACCTCAAGAAAGCACCAAGAATTTCTTTGAATTACTCATAGCGGATTTTAGAAGTTATGATGAAAACGCTTCAGCAGAATCAGGTACATAATATTACTTCTTGATAGGCAACTGAACATGCACCGAAATCCTAGTATTAGGCAACCAAACATTCATGCGTTTTGACTTACCTGATATTTTTATAATATAATTCTTCAAAACTGTTGTTTTTTTTTAGGTACTATATCGGATGCAGAGCTTCTAGCAGTGAAAGATAAAACTAACAGACATCTAAGATTGAGAGAACTACTGCTCGAACATTCCAGTTCGGCTAATATAATTGTAGTTACTTTACCTATACCACGAAAAAATATGATCTCTGCACCGCTGTATTTAGCTTGGATAGAAGTGCTTACGAAGGACATGCCTCCTATTTTGTTAGTTAGGGGCAACCAAACGTCAGTGTTGACATTTTACTCGTAATCAAGAATACAAAATGTTTAAAAACATCAGATAACTTATGGAAATTGATTCAGAATAAGGAAAGTTTAATTAATAAACACACTGTGCACCACTGTAACAAATGTACAAAATGTCATTAAATTATTTTGTTAAGTAACAGCTATTTCTATGATTGATATAGGCAACTGATGATACACATAATTGTACAGGCAACCAAACATACACAAAATGGTATTGGGAAAAGTAGAATTCGATAGATGGCGCTCTGAAATGTCAATGTCATCTTGGCAACGAGTAAAACAAATCAGCTGCTGTATAAGCCCTTTATTTTGCTGTTTTAGTTATTTTCAGTGTGTGTTTTGTAAAACTTTTGCTTTTTCTTTGATTGTGCTTTAGTATTTCGTGTTGTTAAACTAAATTTTGACTCCTAATATTTTCAATAACAGCTATTTTTTTATTTATATTTTATTTTTTTACAGCTTTTTTGATATTAAGTCAAAATAGGGTGAAAAAAAACAGTATTTCAAATCAAATAAATTACAGTGTATTTGGGATATAATAAGGTAAGTTTTCACGAAATTACGTGAAAAACATACTTTTTTTGAAAAAGATAAAAATTAAAAACCAAAAACTTGGTTATTTGAACTTTTCACATAAATTTTGAGGTTATGTGTAAAAATTGGGAATACAAAAGTTGTAGAGCTTTTTATTACTCACAACTTTGCCATTCAACTTTTTTCCGTAGGGCTTGTAGTTTTGCCGGAAATCGAGATAAACCATCTTTCACCCTTAAAACCTCACCCCCTCCCACTTCCCGAACTCTGATCGCCCGTAAATTATTTTTTTCCTCAATTATATCATATTCCAATCCTCTTCTAATGGATTTTATCCTACTATTATTTTTTTTGTTTCGAAAATTATCGACCCTGGTCTATTTACGGTGATTACGATGACTTGTATGTAATTCAAAAACAATGCAAAACGAATTATTTTACTCGTTGCAACTAAACATACATAATATGGTATAGGCAACTAAACATACACAAAATGGTACAGGCAACCAAACACACACAAAATGGTACAGGCAACCAAACATACACAAACTGGTATGGGCAACCAAGCGTACACAAAATGGTATAGGCAACTAAGCTTGCACACAAGTATTCATTAATAAGGGGTTCACTACTTTACTTATGGATGGGGCATTGAAGGAAACAAAAAATTATTTATAAAAACAATTTTATTCAATAAAACAACAAATATACGTGATAAACATTAAAATAATAAATGCTGTATGTGATCAAATTAAAAAAGAAAATTAAGTTCGTTTAATTTTATTAATTTTTGCGCCAAGTTTTCGTTGTCTAGTTTTATGCATGTGCGTCATGAGAGCGTACATCCCGGGTATCATGGCGAAGAGTAAATACATTCGAAGAAAAACTGAATAATGGAATGTAAAATTCAAAGTATTCGGCAAAGATAACGACCATTTGCCACTCTGCTCGACGAAAATAAGATTCCTAAAAAGAATGACACTTTCACAGCCAAAACCAATGGGATAAAGAACGATCCAAGCAGTGTACCGAACCCATTTTAAAACTTTATTCTCCTTTTTGTACAGCTGCGACATATAATACGGATAACTGTAAGAAACAAATTTACTTAAGACTATTTTACCCACAACAAGATATAATATACACACCGTATAACTTCGATTGCACACCATGTTAAAAACAAGTAAAAAGTAACAGGCATAACTTGGATCCGTCTTTCTTGGTCCAAATTAACAATTAACACGAATATTCTTCCTTGAATTTGTAAATAAGGCATTAACATGCCTCCTTGGACATAGCCAAAGTAAGGATGGAGAATCTCCAAGCATTGTAGTAATTGCATGAAGCACATAAAGTGTCCAACGTAATCGTATACATGTGGAAAAAAGTCTGTACCATCACGAACATAACGAATACATAGTATGATTGTTATGTACATGAATCCTATGTACATAAATAGATTGTAAAAAGTCAAGTAGACTTTTTTAATATCCTCTGAAATAATAAAGAAAAACTGCTGTTAAAAGTGAAAAAAATGTCTCTGCAAACTTACTAAGTACATCCATTGTTTGTGCACAAATTAGTAATTTATTTTATACCCAACTTTGACCTAAGTACGTTTCTAATTTCAAATTATACAAATGTTATCAAATTTAATTACGATGTAACACAAAAAAAAACATAAATTTCTCATTAAACAATTTGTTCTGATAAGTTAACATTATAAATTTTGTGTCATCTACATACAGGGTGTAACCAAACTTATATAAATGTTTACACACCTTTTCTGTACCCCATTTCGACTTTTTGCAATTGCTCATAAAGATCAGGGAAATCTTGACTTATATCCCTAGTTTCTTCTTCAATAACATCATCTTCAGATTGCCATTTGTCAAAATCGATTTTTAACCATGCCGGTTTGACAGGTTGAATGGTCAATCTCGGCCACCATTCTTTTTTAGATTTAAATAATACTATATCTATCTTATGATCAGTTATTTTGACGGTTTTGATCTGAGAAGATAAAAGATAACTGAGAGAACTTCAAGAACTTTAGATATACAAATAACACAGCGTTTTCTAGTTTTTAAAATATTATAACGACTAACTAAAATCCACTTACATTATTATCTACATCTGAATGAAAGTCTATAACGAATTTATAGTCCTTCAGTCCTTGAGCTCCAACTCCTTTCGAAAGAAAATGTAGTGTTCTTTTTTCTACATTAATTTCCGCGTTCTAAAATAAAAGTAAGGTTTCAATACACTTAATTTTTTGGTTGTATGAGGAGTACCTTCACATCTTTTAAATCTACTTTTAAAAACAAATTTGATTCGGTTTGAGCCCAGTAGACAAAAGGACTAGGGACACTGACCACACTCATTATATTTAGATTATCACTAGTACAGTAACTAATTAAAATTCTTGTTCAACATTACTCTTTATCTTTTTAAAAATCAAACCAGACATAACCTATAAAAATATAAACGTCAAATCTATAATCTTCTTCCTCTTCTTTTTCTTACAATCGGTAATATCCTAGGGGATAACTTACCCAGGACCACAGAATAAACTAAAATCGTAGGCATAACATACCTATGCGTATGCAATAAAGAAGAAGAAATAAATTTTTTTGACAGTTTATTTAATGTTCTTAAATTTGTTATACAGTATATTATAAACAATGATATAAATATAGAAAGAATAATCAGTGGGAGTTTTCGAATATGAATAATGGATGTATTTACTTGTTCCGAGTGTCAGAAAGAGTATACGCTATTGATTAATTTAAGAAGACATGCCAAGACCTCCCATCCAGGTGAAATTATTAGATATTGTTTCTGATATATCCACTACAACTATTATTTACAGATAAAGTCGATATAATAGCGCCCCACAAAACTTACAAATACGAATGTGAACTGTGCAAGAAAAAATTTAACCACTTGAGAGACTTTAAAGGGCACAAAAACAAGCATCGTGTTTCTCCCGAAATAAAAACTGTCTCAAAGCATAAATGTCCTCTGTGTAACTTTAAAGGCTCCAAAGTGAATTTAACGACTCATTTTGAATCTGTTCATAATATAATCATCAAGACAGATCATTTTGAATTTAACTCCTTTGAAAGTTTCATTACTTGGAAGAGTGAAGTCGAAAAGAATACAAAATCACAGTTTGTGAAAGAGAGAGGCACAGTTTCATTTAAAAATAAAACAATTATTAAATACAACTGTCACCGCTCTGGTTATTATGTTTCGAAAGGAAAAGGTCTGCGCCGGTTGAAAAGAAAAGGTTCAAATAAGATTAATGGCTTTTGTCCAGCTTCTATGACTGTACATTTAGATGAAAATAAAAAATGCAAGGTTAGTAACGATAGTGCAAAGATAATTAAATGCTTCAGTGTAATCCTCGGTGTAATCTTTAAGGTATCTTTTATGGAACAGCACATCGGTCATGAGAATAACGAGGGTAGCATTAGAAATTTAACTTATAGAAAGCGAACTAAAGAAACGTGTTGTGACATTCAGCTTACAAAAGATAAAGAATTTCTTGAGCCGGCAGTTAATAATGTTATAGAATATGAAACTGCTGTTACTAAAGGAAAGGAATTTATATTATTTCACGTAATTCCTCATCTATATAAAGTAGCTGAAAGTATAGTTTGCATTGAACAAGTCGATGAGTTTAAAAAACTATGTACTCCAATTGCACCGAATTTAGCAGCTATTGGACATAGATATGCAGAAATACGTAAAACAAGACCTTATTTGTGAGCTGGAACTACAATAAAAAATGGTTTTCCAGTTAAAACTGGGTACGCAAAGGAAGATATAAAATGTTGCATTTCTTTCATTTGGTAAAGTCTGGGCTGATATAATGAAATTATTCCTTAGTGTATTATTTATGTCAATTTGTTGAAATACATTTTACAAGTTCAGTATTTTTTTCTTACCTTTTGGTTGAAAGTGATTAGGTATGTAAACAAAATTTAGTTCGAAATTTCTAACCTCCAAATAAGATGGATCTGTTTGTATGACTAAAGTCTTCTTCTTTTCGACACTACCACGGACACTACTTTGAAGGCGATGATTTACTCAAGTGAACTATTTCTTCAATGTCAACAAAGCTACGTCTTTGACATCCACCTGTGTGCTTGAACAACACCGGCAACGATTACAGAGACACGATGTAAATATACCTTGTAGATTATTTGTGGTAAATATAAACAAAAAGTGAAAGAAGAAACATGTACTTAGCAGCAATGCACTTGTGCACTGTTTAAAATCATTCGACCTCATCGAAAAACCGTTCTCTGTAATTAGTCTTAAAATCCTGATGAAAAGTACAAAATGTACGCGAATAATTGTGCATTAATTAAATAATACAAGTGGTGTGAATGTGTATATACAAGTTATTGTAAATATGATCTGAATATGCGAGAAAACCAGTTTGGAGAGAGGTAAGTTTTGTCGTGTTCAAATTTTGGGATATTATAGACCTATACTTAATCTAAAGTTTACCTTTAATCATATTGAATGTGAGGGAGAGTAGTATCGGTGAAATATACTAAGTAGCACGTTCACCTTCTGACCTTATTTTTTATTTGTTACCATTAACATTTGAATAGGTAGGTCACAGTCATTGCAACATATTTTCCCCGAACTACTCCTTACTACTTGAATAAAATCATTAAAATGCAACTTATATTACTTTTGTAAGTTTAATATAACTGACCTACTAATGCAAATTGCAATTTTTTTATTCATTTGACTGTTATCCAGAATATAAATTTCGTTTGTCAATAATATTACCTTATATAATAACTAAAATAATAATCATATCAGTATCATAGGTGTACTTATTAAATTTAAAAGGGGAATTGAAATTATATTGTGGTCTATTTGTCTATGGGTACTATCTGCAGTAAAAAGAACTCTACTAGAGTGACAGATCAAGATAAAGCAATTCTAAAATTAAAACAACAAAGAGATACATTAAAACAATATCATAGAACAATAGAGCAGTCGTTAAGTAAAGACAGAGAAGTGGTAAAGAAATTATTAAGCAATGGACACAGAGAAAGAGCTAAACTTATCATTAAAAAGAAATTATTCCAGCAACACCTCATGTCCAAGCTGGATATAATTCTTAACAACGTCGAACAAATGTTAAACGATATGGAATTTGTACAAATCCAAGCACAAGTTGTAGAAGGTTTGCAAATAGCTAACGATACATTGAAGAAAGTTAATGCTGCTTTGAATATTAATAACATCGAAAGTATTTTGTACGAGACCAAAGAAGGAGCTGAGAAGCAAAAGAAGATCAATCAGCTTATTAGTAGTTATATGACTGAAGTAGATGAAGATGCTCTAGAAGAAGAGTTGATTGATATGCTTGAGGAGTATTTACCTGATGTACCTATAGAGGAACCTGAGGTTGTTGATGAACAAAGAGTTAGAGAGAGAAAAATTGTTGATATAGAATTGTAGATGTTGATTTTTGGTTAAATATTGAGACAATTTATTAAAAAAAAAGTATGAATTAGATATTTGAGAGTGAAAAAATTGATTTTACATTGAAACTTGTAAACATATTAACATGTCAGTGTTAATATGATAGATTTTACACTTTTCATTGAGTATATTTTTTACCATTGGCGTTACTATACAATATTTTAAAGGAGTATATAACTTTAAAATTGACTAATCCTTTATGAAACTATGTAGGCAGGTGTTTTTAAATGAGAAAAAACGGAAGGGGAGGGGTAATGGGCCTCTAAACCCTGGAAAACGGGTTTCTCGCTTATATCTGGCTAAATTTGCGCCATTAGGGCACTCAGTGACGTCCAACAAGTTCAGAAGCTTTTAAGAAATCATGTTATTCGTTTAACACCTGTTTCTACCCTTTTTAACTTCGTTTTTTGAATTTGCAGTGGGATAAGTGAGGTTATAGTTTGTCCAAAGTCAGTTGGACACCAAAACAAATATTCAAAGTGCTTATTATCGGTGCTTTAGGCGGCCCTTTGTATGTTCTAACTGTTTTAGTACAAACTATACATTATAATAGAAAAATATCTGAAGCTATACATTTTTTTAAATACATCCAAAAAAATGTAGTTATTTATTTATTTTGGTACGCCGCTGTGTCTCACTTTTACCGCCTACATTATCGGATTAGATAAAAGCGAATTTATAACACTACATTTAGTTGATAAGCCACGGGACGCGTATAACAATATCTACGAATTTTTTTGAAGACATTGTCAATTTAGAGTACCACCTATTCTAATGTGTTTTGTTTTTAAAGATGATATCATCGAGATAACATTTAAGATAAAATAAAAGTAAGTAACAAGTGAATTTTGTGTTTAAATCGTAAGAAAATTTCGTTTATTAGAAATATAAAACGAGGGATAATCCAAAAGTTAATTAAAAACTTCCCTTCAATTTGTTATTTCTTCCAATGCAATTAACAACGGGCAGTGGTTGAAATTCTATCAAGTTTTACATTTCTTAGATTGAAGATAAACTTTTTGAGGTTAAATTTTATAGATATAAAAATTATTATCAAAATGGGACCGTCTACAGGGTGATACATTAAGAATGTCCAATCTCTGAACTGTAGATTCTAGACCTCAAAATATGATGATTCTGCTCAACATGCCTTATGCAAATATTGCTAGTGTCCGAGATACGGGGTGTTCAAAGTTTAAATTTAAATTTTTTTCGCCATTTCCAACGTAGATATTTTCAACTCTACACAAATCTCCGGGAGATAATTTTAGAAATTAGGTAGTTTACAACCAAAATAAAATATTAAATAAAAAATTTAAAGTATGTTTATATGATTCTTCTTCTATTTTTTATTAACAACACAATAATTATGTTGTCAAAATCTAAAATCACTAAAAATACGTAAAGTTGCGCGTGAATAATCTTCAAAATTAGAAACATTTCTATATTTTCAAGCCTGTAAGCTGCAGTGAAAATGACCGGAACGCAATTATTATTCAAAAAAAGGCCAGCAATTTCTTTAAAAAGGCTGTAATGTAAGACTATTACCGATATGTCGAGTATTCAGCTAAAAAGTTATTTTTAAATTTCAAGATATGCGCTTCGGGTGTGTATTCATTATTTTAATAAAACAATGATAAAAAACATGCAAAAATCTTATGTTTTGAATGGTAGACCTTGACTGTCATTCTTGTCAGAAAAAACCACCTTTTGTTGGCCACACTGACCTTAGACTGAACTTCTCTATTGACAATTTAGACATATATGCAGCAGCGGCATCTATCGAAAAAGTGCCAAAGTATAGAAAGCCGTTAAGGCGTGTTTTAAAAGTGTCTCAATTGCCGAAGAAAGTTTTTATTGGAATGTAGTTAAAAGTAATGGGAAAGTGTAACATTTTTGTTTGTTTTTTACATAAAAATCACAACTCACGTATTTATGATGATTTGTATAGAATAAAATTTCAATTCTACCTTTATTTTTTAAAGTAAACTAACAATATTTATTCAACAATAAACAGGGAAGTTTTATTTTCCAAAATAAAGTAAATATATGTATAGAAACAAATAAAAAACACGTGACATTGAAAATATTTTGCAACGAAAAGTGAAAGTAAACTGTAGTTCTCAATTATTGTTCATCGATAAAATATTATTTGCATTCCAATACATAACAATTTCAATCTATATTTGCAATTATTTATTATTTAATATTGATAAAAAAAATGCCTTGCTTTCGATACACTTCAAATTACCATTTTTTTTCGACACTCTGTATTTTGTGTATAAAAATCAATGACGCTTTATTATATAACAACTTATTAATAAATGAAGAGATAATGACCATAAATAGTTGACATTGAAATGATTCCTAAGGTGTATTTATAATTTTCACTAAAACTGGTATTGCCAGACGTTAAAAACTTTTAAAATTATGCTTACGTCATCCAAACTAAAGTATGAGTGAGTCTGTGAGGATATTCTTATGATACTTGGGTTACCCTATATATTTTTCTATTTTAAAATCCTTAAAAATCGATTTGGGACAAAAGACCATAGATATATAACAGACTTGCCAACTTATCCTGTACTGCGCATGCTTTTGATCAAGAAGACTTGCAAAATGTAAAACGGGCTTAAGAAATGCTCAACTGACAATAGAGTTGTTCAGTCTAAGGTCAGTATGGCCAACAAAAAGTGGTTTTTTCTGACAAGAATGACAGTTAAGGTCTACCATTCAAAACATAAGATTTTTGCATTGCGAACATCTATATTGCATTATTAAAGTAATGAATACACCCCCGAAGCGTATATCTTGAAATTTGGAATGACCTTTTAGCTGAATACTCAACATATCGGTGGTCAATAATTCTAGGAACTCTTGGCAAGTCCCCATTTCATTTCTGTTACCTGTCACTAGTTATGTCAGATGTCAGTGGTAAAAGTAATTAGAAGAATAAAAATATAACTGACATTTGACATAACTGAACTCCTCTTCTGTATTACTAATTTCAGTTGAGACTGATTCTAACAGTAAATAAAAAAATGGAACATCAACAATTAATAGAAGAAATGCCCATTGTGGAACAGATGTCCACACAAGACAGACTAACGTTAGCAAGAAAAAGAAGAACTATCCAAATGAAACTTTGGTTACAAAAAGAAAAAGAACACAACAAAAGGAACTCCAAGAATCAAAAATCGAACAAAAGAGGTATATCTTTCAATGACAGCGTCGTATTGTTAGAAGCAGCCGCCAGAAATGACATTGATGAAGGTAAGTTTGTCCTTGAACCTAACCTCAATATTAATAATTGTTCGATAACGTCTATGGTTTTCCCGAACGCGGCCATCGAGTGAACTAACAACTTGAACCTGTCACTTGGAAGGATAATATAATTTTTATACAGGATGATTCAAATAGAATATTCGTTATAATTTTCTATTTTTAGTACGTAGGTTATTAATGAAAGGCGTTAGTCCGGATTCCAGCAACGAGGATGGTTTGACAGCTCTACACCAGTGCTGCATAGACGACAATGAATCAATGTTAGTTTTACTATTAGAATACGGTGCAAATGTAAATTCTGAAGATAGCGAAAAATGGACACCATTACATGCGGCAGCAACTTGCGGGCATCTCAAATTAGTCAGGTACTGTCAAACAAGTACTCCCTCTGACGGCGGAAATCGAATTGTTTTGTTTTTAGGATTCTAGTAGCGAGAGGAGCGAATTTATTGGCTGTAAACGCTGACGGTAACATGCCGTACGACATATGCGAAGACGAAGCGGCTTTAGACTTCATAGAAAGCGAAATGGCCAGAAGCGGCGTCACTCAACAACTCATAGACGAAACCAGAGCAGCGACCGAAGGTCAAATGCTTCTAGATTTGAAAAAAATCGCCGCTAGCGGTGGTAATTTGGAGTATTACGATGCTCAAGGAGCTACTCCTGTAAGTATTCACCAATCGATAAGAAACGAAACATAATTTTTCTTCTAATTTCAGTTACACATAGCAGCTGCCAACGGATACATTTCGGTGGTTGAATTCCTATTAGATCTAGGCGTTAGAACTGACGTTAAGGATAAAGATGAGTGGCAGCCTAGTCACGCGGCTGCGTGCTGGGGACACGTAAGTTTATTGTATACTGTATTCTGTGGTTCTTCTTTCTATATTGTATCTTCTGTGAGTTCCTTGTGGCATTACTTATTATTTTTTCTCTTATTTTTTTTGGGGAATCAAACCACAATAATGTTTCCCAAAAAATAAGAGAAAAAAATGTCTATATTTATTCTGTGGGTCGTTTTTATATATTGTATTCTGTGGTTCTTCATTCTATATTGTATTCTGTGGTTCGTTTCTATATGGCTCGTCTTTGCATAGTATTCTGTGCTCCATCCTTGTCAACTGTCACTTGTCGTGGTTTGACGTTTAACGACCCAAATATTTTGGTAAACGTTGAATTTAAAAGAGTTTTCCAATTTTAGCCTGAAGTATTGGAACTGTTGGCTCAAGCTGGAGCTAATTTGAATGCCAAAAACAAACACGACGAGACTCCGTCAGGTGAATAACAATATTTCTAATGTTTACAGTTGTTTTGACGTTTAAAAGTTTGTCTATACGTTACACGTTGTTTGTAGATATTTGCGAAGATCCGGACATAAAAGAAAGGATACTCGAATTGAGAACCGAACAAGAAATAAAAAGACAAGCGGAAGCCAAACGAAAAGTCCGAAGATCTCAAAGTAACACTCGCACACAATCCGTCAGGCGAACGTCTCTGCGAGATAAAGGTTTAACAGCAAGAAGAGATGCCGTCGAGGAAGCCAGGTTGAGATTACAAGCCGAAAGTAACGTGAGTTGACAGTTTAATTTAACCTTTTATTATTTTTGGATCCCCGGTATATATTTTTTGAGCTTGTTGGGTAATAAATTGCCCTGTTTTCAATATTTATGGAAGTGAAACGTTTTT
>CAJUYG010000562.1:34292-53459 GCA_910591675.1 Galerucella calmariensis | reverse complement strand
GGTTGGACCGGTTGGGCTTGGTCGTATGTATCTTCAGTTCTACCAGCACCTTGGGACGAGGATTGGGACGATAAATTTTTACAGGACCATAAAGGACACACTCTACATTTCGGAACATATGTTGATAATCTTTCTATTACATTTAAGGTTTCAGAAAGCACTGCGGAACGTACTAGTTATTATAACCATAAAAAATTACGTTATACACCGATGTTGAGTTTACAATTGCAAGGAATTTATTCTGAAATCGTAATACACGGTTTGAAATGGTTTAATGCTACTGGGGGTGTCAGTCAAGCCATGCTACTACCGATGGGATTGTGTAGTTGTTCTTATAAGGAGATTGTGGATGATTCTGTGCAAATAAATTATCTAAAAATTGGTAAGAAAAATTTTCCATTTTTATAAAGTGAATTATATACAGGGTGGTCCTTTGTAAATAAGAATCAGAACTGGCTCAAATCGGGTACTCGGGTGGTTTTCGAGGTCGCTGATCACTATTATGATGTTCAAATTGACCCCCCGAACACCTGGAGCTCAGGAACGACGATGAACCTCATCTCCGTGGGACTCTCCTGAAAATCACGGGGGAACGAGAAAAACTCGGCGCTCGGGGGTTTTTCGGGTGGCTGAATTCAAATATGGCATCGGTGAACACTCCTGGACACCTGGTGCACCTGGACCTGGAAGTCATCTCCGAGAACTTTCTTGACAATATCGACAAAAACAACCCGAACAACCATCCCACTACCTAGTGCACCGGAACCTGCGTCTGAACGTCGTCTCCGAGGGTTTTCCAAACACAATCTAAAGAGGCTCGCCGAAAATCGTTATAAGGGGTTTTTTGGGTCGCTTAATCCGAATTTTGCGTGAGAAACGACCCCCCGAACACCTGGTGCGCCGTACTGGCCTCGAACGTCTTCTACGTGAGTCTCTTAAAATTCTAGCGGGGAAGGAGAAAAACTCGGCGCCTGAGGGTTTTTCGGGAGGCAGAATTCAAATGTGGCATCGGCCATCGGACCACCTGGTGCATCTGGACCTGGAAGTCATCCCCGAGAACTTTCTTGACCATATCGACAAAAACAACACGAAAATTATTGGAGGCGTGTTTTTTGAGGCGCTAAGTCACAATTTCACGTCCCACCACCTGGTGCACCGGATCCTGCTCCTGAACGTCGTTTCCGAGGGTTTTCCAAACACAATCGAAAAAGGCACGCCGAAAATCGTTATAAGGGTTTTTTGGGTCGCTTAATCCGAATTTTGCGTGGGAAACAACCCCCCGAACACCTTGTGCGCCGTACCCTGGCCTCGAACGTCTTCTTCGTGGAACTCCCAAAATTCTAGCGGGGAGGGAGAGAAACTCGGCGCCCGGGGGTTTTCCGGGATCCTGAATTCAAATATGACAAAGACAAACATCCTCCGGACACCTGGTGCACCTGGACATGGAAGTCATCCCCGAGAACTTTCTTGACAATATCGACAAAAACAACCCGAAAATTATTTGAGGCGTGTTTTTTAAGGCGCTTAATCACAATTTCACGTAGAAAACGACCCTCCCATCACCTGGTGCATCGAAACCGGCGCCTGAACGTCGTCTTTGAGGGTTTTCCAAACGCAATCGCCGAAAATCGTTAGAAGGGGTTTTTTGGGCTGCTTAATCCGAATTTTGCGTGGGAAACGTCTCCCGAACACCTGGTGCGCCGTACCCTGGCCCCGAACGTCTTCTCCGTGGGGCTCTCCCAAAATTCCAGCGGGGAAGGTGAAAAACTCGGCGCCCGGTGGTTTTCCGGGTACTTGAATTCAAATATGATATCGGCGAACATCCCCCGGACACCTGGTGCACCCGAACCAGGACCTGGAAGTCATCCCCGAGAACTTTCTTGACAATATTGACAAAAACAGCCCGAAAATTATTGGAGGCGTGTTTTTTGAGGCGCTAAATCATTTTACAGGACTGGATCGACTTTTTCGAGGACCCCAGGCGAGAGTTACACTTTAATGAATGTGTGAAATTATGGGATTATTATTTTTTTGCTAATAAATGAAATGAAAACTATGAAGGGGGGTTTAAAAATGCGAATATCTCGAAAACCAGTAACTTTTGACATTAATGATAGGTATAACTTTTTGACGCAAAAATGATGCAGTTTTAATATTTTGCAATAAATAGAAGGATACCGTTGAAGATAAATAAGTTAATCGCACAGTTATACCAATAACATAGCTTTTGTAGCGCCCACTAGAAAATACATCGAAACTGATAACGTATTATGATTTCCCAGGTTCTAAAACCCCTATCTTCAAATTTTTACGTTTGTATATCAAAAATCTTCCAATTTACTGAGAAAAAATTATTTTGACATTTCAACTTTGCCACCCTGTATCTTTCTTATCAGCAATATTTTATTTAAAGAAGTTGCGTCAGATTGTAATATTTTTAGACGAATAATCTTCCATTTCACTTTGATCCATTACTTACGGACCACCCTGTAACCAATTAAGTTCGCATCATATGGGAAACTTTTTTATTATCAATTTTAGGAAAAAAACTTATTCTTTATAAAAAGTTTTGCATGTTTTAAAATTTAAAATACAATTATCGGATATCAATTTTTTTTTGTATTTTACGAGGTTTGTCAAAAAATATGAATTTAACTCGAGAGTAAAGTACCTGTAAATGGATGCAATTGAATATTTGAACGTAGTTTCCAATTATAATCAACTTTTATCTATAACATTTTTCGATATTGCCAAATTTAAAGGTACTTTACTCTTGAGTTAAATTCATATTTTTTGTACAAACCTCGTATAATACTAAAAAAAATTGATATCCGATAATTGTATTTTAAATTTTAAAACATGCTGAGCTTTTTATAAAAAATAACTTTTCTTCCTAAAATTATGGTGCGAACTTACGTAGACACACTGTTTATTTTTTTAATATTTAGGTTCTGAAACCAACGGCCATAAAACCGATTCATTATTTGATGCGGAAGCTGTGGAAAATAAAGGAAAAAAAAGACAGTATAATACTTCTTGGGACGTTCATATGACAATGTATTCGGAATCCGTTCTTTTGGAACGCACACCAGCTTTTGCCTTCGATTATTTATACCAAATGGACATGCCTAATGATGCATCCAGCGATGTATTGTCAGAGATGGGAAGCGACTTTGAATTTAGGTAAATTAACTGTCCAAAACCGAATTTTTTTGATTAATTATTTTTTATTTTTAGCAATTTTATGGAAAATTCAAGTATGAGAATCTGTTTAGGTCCCCTTAAGTTAAGATTGTGTTCCGGTTTTTTTCACAGACTCGGTACATTACAAGTAGCCGGTAACGTTTTAAATTAAAATATAAATAACGAGTGTTTTAATAAAATTAAATTTCAGCTTCCTACTACGATTACCCTCCATATGCGGTACCGAAACCCGATAAGACTTTACAGGAACTCCATCCACCTTCCGAAGAAGACTTCGATGCTTTAAACGAATTCATTCCAAGTAGAAGCATGAGAATTACTTTTTTCGCACCAATTATCGAACTGGAATTGATGGATCACCCCTATTTTCAACCTACCAAAGGGGTATTGTATAGAAAATTGAAAGTGAGTAAAATATTGACGCTCCCTCGTATATTAATCATCAATTTATAAAAGATATCGAGTCTCCCTCGTATATTTATTAATAATTTTATTCTAGTATAAAAGATATTGAGTCTCCCTCGTATATTAATCGTTAATTTTATTGCAGTATAAAAGATATTGAATCTCCCTCGTATATTTATTAATAATTTTATTACAGTATAAAAAAGATATTGAGTCTCCCTCGTATAATAATCGTAAATTTTATTGCAGTATAAAAGATATTAAATCTCCCTGGTATATTTATTAATAATTTTATTACAGTATAAAAAAGATATTGAGTCTCCCTCGTATAATGATCATTGCAGTTTAAAAGATATTGAGTCCCCTTCGTATATTTATTAATAATTTTATTACAGTATAAAAGATATCGAGTCTCTCTCGATTTTAATCATTTTTTTTATTGTAGTATAAAAGATGATAAGTCTCCCTCGTATATGTATTAATAATTTTATTGCAGTATGAAAGATATTGAGTCTCCCTCGTATATTAATCGTAAATTTTATTGCAGTATATAAGATATTGAATCTCCCTCGTATATTTATTAATAATTGTATTGCAGTATAAAATATATTAAGTCTTCCCTCATATATTAATCATTAATTTTATTTCACTATAGAAGATATTGAGTCTCCCTCGTATATTTATCAATAATTTTATTGCAGTATAAAAAAGATATTCAGTCTCCCCCGTATAATAATCATCAATTTTATAATTTTATTGCAGTATAAAAAATATTGAGTCTCCCTCGTTTATTAATCATTAATTTTATTGCAGTATAAAAGATATTTAGTCTCCTTCGTATATTTATAAATAATTTTATTGCAGTATAAAAGAAATAAAGTCTCCCTCGTTTATTAATCATTAATTTTTTTCAGTATAATAGATATTGAGTCTCCCTCGTATTTTAAACATTAATTTTATTGCAGTATAAAAGATATTGAGTCTCTCTCGTATATTAATCATTAATCTTATTGCAGTATAAACGATATTGAATCTCCCTCGTATATTAATCGTTAATTTTATTGCAGTATAAAAGATATTGAGTCTCTCTTGTATATTTATCAATAATTTTATTGCAGTATAAACGATATCGAGTCTCCCTCGTAAATTTATTAATAATTTTATTGCAGTATAAAAGATATTGAGTCTCCCTCGTATATTATTATCAATAATTTCATTACAGAAAATTTCCACGGTGCCAGTTACATCGAAACCACTCACGCTGCCAAAACTAACGTTAGAATGTCAATTTTTTGACATAAGTTTGACGTATCCCATGTACGTCAATCGTTTAGTTCACACGACCTGTCAACTGCCAGATCCGCCAATGCAACTGTTTGACGCTTGCTTTTCACGTAACAGTATTAAAGTAGTAGGTCTCTGTAGTCGTTTGATAATAAACGCCAATAAACAGACGACGATTTTAACGCCATCTAGTCTTTCTTATGCAACTAAAAGTATTAATAAGCCGCAGTATTGGACCAAACCGGATATCGCGCACGAAGAAACAACTTTTGAATCGGAAAGTGTTACTTTGAATGGTACCAACGCGAAAATGATGGTGGTGATGTATATTATTGGGAAAATGTTGAAAATGGATGCCGAAGGGGCTGTTGGGGTTATGAATAATACGTCTATTCTTTCGGATGCTTCGAAAGATCATAGTGAGTGATTGTTTTTTCAATATTACTGTTTTTTATTGAAGAATTGGTGGTTTTTTTAGGTTTACCTTTTATGGAGCTTTGCATTGAATCGATTAGGTTTAAAAAAGTGAAAACTAATTCTACTGTGTCGATAGACGCGAGTTTGGGTTCGATTAAAGGTTTTATTTTTGAGCCGATTCATGAAAAATCAGATGAGATTTCAAATTCGAATAATATTCAACAAGTTCTTTTTATATCCGGTCCCGAACCGAAAACTGAAACTTCCGAAGATGACAATTCAACGAAATTGTAAGTAAATTTGTTTTCCTGGACATTTCCTTATTTTAATTTTCCCAATTTTTTCTTTTTCTGTGAAAATTTTCAATTACCATGGGCGTATCATAATATTTTTAAAGGAACTCATTCATTTGCAAATATTTTTATCTACCTAGGTCGTACGATGCAATTTTTATAAAGGTTCAATCTATTTACAGAAAATTTTCCTTGCATCATAGACGTACAATGAAATTTTTTGTGATACATTTATTTGTAAAATTTTTCATTTTCATGGGTGTAGGATAACATTTTTTAAGGGGTTCAATTAATTGTAAATAAATTTTCTTAAATCATAGGCGTACTATAAATTTCATATAATCATCATAATATTTTCATTTATCATTGGCGTGCGATACAATTTTTTAAGGGGTTTTGAAATTTTTATGATCAATTTATTTGTTAAACTTTCCAGTTCCATGGGTGTAGGAAAACATTTTTAAGGGATTAATTTAATTGTAAATGATTTCCTCGAATCATAGGCGTACTATAATATTTTTGTATTGGACTAATTTGCAAAAATATTTCCATTAAACATTGGTGTGCGATAAATTTTTTTAAGGGGTTTTGAAATTTTTATGATCAATTTATTTGTTAAACTTTCCAGTTCCATGGTTGTAGGATAACATTTTTTAAGGGATTAATTTAATTTTTAATAATTTCCTCAAATCATAGGCGTACTATACATTTTTTTTATTGGACCAATTTGCAAAAATATTTTCATTTATCATTGGCGTGCGGTACAGTTTTTTAAGGGGTTTTGAAATTTTTATGATCGATTTATTTGTTAAACTTTTCATTTCCATGTGCGTAGGATAACATTTTTTAAAGGATTAATTCAATTGTAAATAATTTCCTCAAATCATAGGCGTACTATACATTTTTTTATTGGGCTAATTTGCAAAAATATTTTCATTTATCATTGGCGTGCGGTACAATTTTTTAAAGGGGTTTTGAAATTTTTATGGTCAATTTATTTGTTAAACTTATCATTTCCATGTGGGTAGGATAATATTTTTTAAAGGATTAATTTAATTGTAAATAACTTTCTTAAATCATAGGCGTACTATAAATTTTTTTTTAATGGACTAATTTGCTAAAATATTTTCCTTCATCATTGGTGTGCGATACAATTTTTTCAAGGGGTTTTGAAATTTTTATGATCAATTTATTTGTTAAACTTTTTCTTCCATAGCCGTACGATCAAATTTTCATAAGGGGTTAATTTGATTGAGAAAAAAATTCTTTCATCATAGGCGTACTATAATTTTTTTAAAAGAGGGATTAATATATTTGTAAAAACATTTCCATTTATCATTGGCGTGCGATAAAATTTTTTTAAGGGTTCAAATTTTTTAAAATATATTTCTTCGTAGCAACATAGCGGAATCATCACCTTTATTCACAGCGACCGTTCAATATCCGATAACACCCGAAAATCAAAAACACCCCCCGATACTTCTATTTAACCTCCAAGAAATTAGGGTGTGCGTCGATCCGTTACTTTGTAGATGGTTGTTGTACACCCCCAAACAATTCGGGCATAAATTGAAAACTTTCGGTAAGTCACCGCTTTTAAAAACTTTATTTTTTTTTGGATAAATTAATTTTTTCCCCCAGATCACACCGTCAAAACTAAAAACATCTCCGAAACCAGCGCCGAAACTCCCCGAAAAACTTCCACCAACATCGAATCCATCCACAGCAGTTCCGATAGAGAACACATTTTCACCCCCCATAAATCGGATGAAAAAGAAGAATCTGTAGACGTGCAGGAAAAAATTTACAACTTTTTAAAAAAATGGTTCGACGTTTGGAAGGGTATGTTCCTCTACGGCGACGTCTCCCAATGCACCATCTATTTCCCACTAGTTTCCCTGTCCGCTATAGGATCCCAGGGTAAAATAAACTTTAACCCCCCCCGGTAATTTTTTTGTTTAAACAAATTTTTTCTTCAAGGTATTCAAGAAGCTGTGGATTCTGCCGTAAACAAAGACCGCCCGCCTGATATAATGGTTATAACTTTACCGTTCGCGAATATTCGTAGCGCGCATAGACAGAGCGTTAAAAAATATCTAACCTCACTTCCCATATCCTTACCGGATACCATTTGGTCGCCGGACAAGTCCAGCTTTCCTTGGACGGTGTCTATATCCGATATGAGTTGCTATACGATTCAATTCGGTAATAAATTGATATTTTTAAAACCGGTTTCGTTGAGTGCCACCGTAGGACTGTCGACTAGACCGAGTAAAGTTGATGGTAACACCGTGGAAACTGTCAAACCCGATATCGGGTATTTGGGAGTTTGCGTACATATTGATATGACGCCTATCGTTATATCGACGTCGGAAGTGCAAGTTTATTTGTTTGCTAGTGTTTTATACGGTAAGTTGGAAAAAAAAAACTTTGATAGGATTTTTACGATAAAAAGACGATGTCATTTTTAGTTACTTTCCTGCTTATTAGAAATAAATATTAATGTACCAATCGTAAATACAATTTATACTCTACAGCCAGGGCGATTTACAGCTAATGAGTTGGTAAAACTGTTGAAAATTCCCCAGTTTGTTTAGACGTTTATTGACATTCGAACAATTTCTGATATTTACAAGTTTTTTTTTTGGTGCTTGGTGCTTTTAAATTCATGTTTCTTTTAAGATTAAAAAAACAGTTATTTTGATAACTAATTATACAGTGATATTCAAAAGTCCCCTTCCCCCCCCTCGTATCTTTTGAACGGCTACACTTACATTAATAAAATTTGGAGGGTGAAAATAAAGTGTTGTAAACTTCTCTACGAATGGTAACAGGTGACGTAATAGTAATAGATGACGTCACAGTGCCAATAATTTTAAATAGGACCTTATGGCAAGTGATATCTCGTTTGAAAGGCATCGACATTGGCTACATAGCCATATTAATTTTGTTTGGGTTTAAACTAATTTTGACGGATATACCAAAATTATTGAAATTATTTTTTAAATTTTAATTAATCAAATATCTACAATGGATTCTTATAGCGAGTGTTCGTCCTGACGGTAATACATCCTATTAGTAAACTCTTTTCGTACTCGTTCGAATGTGTCAGCTGAAATTGCATTGCATTCTTCAATAATTCTTTCTTTCAAAACGCCAATGCTATCTGGTGCCGTAGAATAACCCATAAAAAAAATCTAATGGTGTCAGATCTGGTGACCGAGGTGGCCATTCTATAGAACCTCGCCGGCCGATCCATCTACCTCGATATTCTTCATCCAGGCAACGTCTTACTACACCATAATAATGTGCAGGAGCACCATCTTGTTGAAATGTTATTTCCAGATGGCTGAATTCATCTGGATTATCTTCCAGAATTTCAAGAATTAACGTCTCAATTGTATTTTGTAACATCTCCAGATACACTTCACCGCTTAAATTTGAATTTAGGAAAACAGGACCGACTATGTGGATTCCCAAAATACCTGCCCAAACATTGACTTTTTCTGTAAATTGGGTATGTTGTTCACGAAAGGTGTGAGGATTTGTGTCACTAAAACAAATTGTTTTTGTGTAATGTGGACTTTGACTAATTTTATTTGTCATACATTCACGGAATTCGAGTCTTCTGTCGGGGTCGTCATCCGGCGATTTACAGCTAATGAGTGTGCAAAACTTCAAGGCGTTGTCAGATCAACTGTTGAAAATTCCCCAGTTTGTTTGGACGTTTATTGACATTCGATCATTTTCTAATATTTACAATTTTTTTTGGTGCTTGGTGCTTTAAAATTCATTGTTTCTTCAAGATTAAGATAACTAATTATTTAGGCAAAATGTCGAGAGATGGTAACATCTTTGTTAAAGTATTTTGAACGAGAATGCCGAAATGTGGGCCCGCTTCATCAGATTGACTTTTCTAGTTTTGGTTAGGTAAAGAAAGAAAAAAACTATAGCTTGGCAACATCACAATATTATCGTCTTTTTATCGTTGATAAACTATACAGGGTGTCCCACGACGAGTTAAAACTATCTGTATATGGCAAAATACTCATATTAAAATCATGATAATTTCTACGTTTCGGTTTTCAGATGCGAACTTTTCAACTAAAATATTTTCAAAGATGGCAGACTTCCGGTTCTACCGGAAGTCGACTGTAACTTTGTTATTTTGATTGGAACACCCTGTATATAAGTACATTTTTGAAATCTACGTAAACTTTCAGTATAGTTGTGGCCGGAAACTTTTTTCGAAAAATGCATATTTTTTGTTATTAATTTTTTTGTAAAAAGTTTGACCGTTGCAGACCCTTGTAAATTATTTTTTTACGAAGGTACCCTTGAAGATATGAAAATGGTTTCTTGTCGGTTGCTTTTAGCAAGGTTAGACCTATTTGAATCTATGTTGAAATTTTTTTCATTTTATACAGGGTGTGTATAGAAAGTGTTCAAAGTTTAACTTCATAAATATCAAATTTATCTATTTTTTTTAATAGAACCACCCGGTTTTTTCCATTTTAATGCATTCAGGGGTAAAAAATGAGGCAAATTAATCATTTCCTATACCTAAACCTTACCGTTATCCAGATATTGAATGTTTTCTGAAACTTTCTATTTAAAAAAATAAAGAAATTTGATATTTATGAAGTTAAACTTTGAACACTTTCTATACACACCCTGTATAAAATTTTTCAACATAGATTTAAATAGGTCTGACCTTGCTAAAAGCAACCGAACAGAAACCATTTTCAAATTTTTAAGGGTATAATCGTAAAAAAAATAATTTACAAGGATCTGCTACGGTCAACTTTTTTACAAAAAAATCAATAAATAAAAAAATATGCATTTTTCAAAAAAAGCTTCCAGACAAAACTACTAAAATTTCACGTAGATTTTAAAAATGTATTAATATACAGGGTGTTCCATTTAAAATAACAAAGTTACAGACGACTTCCGATAGAACCGGAAGTCTGCCATCTTTGAAAATATTTCAGTTGAAAAGATTTTCATGATTTAACCACAAGTATTTTGCCATATATACAGATAGTTTTAACTCGTCGTGGGACATCCTGTATATACATATATATATTTAACAAAAAATTTTTTTACAAGGTTTGATGGAAGTTGCTTCGAACTTAATGCCGGAAAAAACTATCATTCAACCGATTAAAACCCATGAAGCTTTACCATTAGTTGTCGGTAAAAACAGTTCGACATTATCACCGACTGTTGTGCGTGAAAACACAGCGGATTCGATAAGCGACAAAACCCCACCTATCGGCCAATTATCCCAACAAAATACGGTGGATGACAGCGTCAAATTAACCGCTTGGGTGCAATGGACCGTAACCCGCTTCACCATCGAACTATTATCCAACGAATACCGCAGTTTAACCGACGATTTAGAATCGCTGCAACCCAGATTAAAGTTGGTAGTTGACGCTGAAGACATCGTCAGCTCCTTAGATTTCCAAAACGTTTATTTGAAGATAAAAAGTAAAATCGGCTCGGTTTCTATTCAACATTACAAAAGGTAATTTTAACTGTGAGATTAAACGGGATTTGAACTAATTTTTTTTAGGTTAACCGCTAATTCTAAATGGCAGCCCGGTCCGTTTTCCGGTATAGTGATGCGGCTGCGCGAAGATATCGGTACGAGTCAACGGCACGAAGATAACGGGTTCGTCAACGTTACTATAACTAGAGCGAGTTGCCAACATACGCATACGTTGTGGGGCGCTGTACAGAAACGGTATAATAAGGAGCCGCAAAGGAAGGATCTTTTGAATACGCAGCTGTTGTCTCAGAGTCGGTATATTACCGAAATTGTGGTTAACGTTCAACCTATTGGTGAGTAGTTAAAGGGGGAAATGAGTTGGTTTTGTTTATTAAGAGGTTTGTGAATGGATATTGCTTTTTGTACCGTTAAAGCTATATTTTGAGGTGTTTTATTCAACGTAAATTGACTTTCTTTCGAATTTTGCGTCAAAAACGTCGATAAGAGCGTTTTGGACATGGCCAAAAACGTTTAAACTGACGTTTTGACAGTTTACCATCTAGAATTGTCCAGTTTCTATCTTTTTTTGAATCTTACAGCTGTCATATCTCAAATTACACCGATGATTTGTCATTTTTAAAGAGATTCCTGCAAAATCTGCATTTTCACAGGGCAAAAAAACGTTGAAACTGACGTTTTAACTGAAATTGTCCATTTTTTATCTTGTTTTGAACCTTACAGCTGCCATTTGTCGAGTTACACCGAATATTTTCCATTTTTATGGAGATTCTTTCAAAAACTTCGATTTTGACATGACCAAAAAACGTTCAAACTAACGTTTTTATCATGTACCTATCAGAATTGACCATTTTCTATGTTGTTTCGAAGATTACAGCTGTCATTTGTCGAGTTACATCGAATATTTTCCATTTTTATGGAGATTCTTTCAAAAACTTCGATTTTGACAGGACCAAAAAACGTTCAAACTAACGTTTTTATTGTGTACCTATCAGAATGGACCATTTTCTATGTTGTTTCGAAGATTACAGCTGCCATTTGTCGAGTTACACCGAATATTTACCATTTTTATGGAGATTCTTTCAAAAACCTGGATGTTGACAGGCCGAAAAACGTTGAAACTGACGTTTTAACTGTTTACCATCCATAATTGTCCATTTTCTATGTTGTGAATCGTACAGCTGTCATATCACAAATTGCACCGAAGATCTGTCATTTTTAAGGAGATTCTTTGAAAACCTGCACTTTGACAAGGCCAAAAAACGTTTGAACTGACGTTTTTATCGTGTACCTTCCATAATTGTCCATTTTCTATGTTGTTTTGTACCGTACATCTGTTCTATCTCAAATTACACCGATTTGTTTTTTACAATGAGGTTCTTTCAAAAATCTAGACTTTGACATTGCAAAAAAACGTTAAAATTGACGTTTTTATCGTGGACCTACCAGAATTGTCCATTTTCTATTTTGTTTTGAACCTTACAACTACCATTTGTCGAGTTACACCGAATATTTTCCATTTTTATGGAGTTTCCTCAAAAATTTGGATTTTAAAAGGACCAAAAAACGTTTAAACTGACGTTTTGTCCGTTCACAATCCAGAATTGTTCATTTACTATGACGTTTTCATCCGTACAGCTGTCATATCTCAAGTTTCACCGAAGATTTTGTCATGTTTTATGAGATTCTTTCAAAAATATGGATTTTGACAGGGCCAAAAAAACGTTGAAACGGACGTTTTGACCCTGTACCATCCAGAATTGTCCATTTTATATTCTGTTTGAAACCTGACAGATGTCATATGTCAAGTTAAACCGAAGATTTTCCATTTTTAAGCAGTTTCTTGTAAAACCTGCAATTTCATATCGCCAAAAAACGTTGAAACTGACGTTTTAACTGTGCACCATCCAAAATTGTCGATTTTCTATCTTGTTTAGAACCTACAGCTGTCATATATGTTGAATTACACTGAGAATTTCTTATTTTCAAGGAGATTCTTTGAAAATATGTAACTTGTCATCGTCAAAAAACGTTAACGATAACGTTTTTTCGGTGAGTCATCCAGAATTGTCTAATTTCTACATTGTTTCAACTGACACATGTCAATTTAAGCAGAAAATTTGACATATTCAATAAAATTTCCATTCCAGATTTCATCATATCGCTGAAAACACTGCGCAGCTTCTATTTAGTGGTAGTTCCACTACTACAAATCCCATTAAGCAAAGAACCGACAATCCTCGACGAATCAACGTCAATTTTAAACGCCAATAATCAAAATCTACCGCTAGCTTATTTAGAATGTCAAGATATCCGTTTGGTAATACCTTCGGTGGAACTACAAGGCACCGGCGACTTACCCGACGTCGTCATATTCCAAATCCAAAAGATTTGTATGAGTCCTTCGGCAGTCAACCCCATCTGTCGAACACCGCTTCGACCGGACATCTACGAACAAGCAGCGCACGCGCGAATTTTAAACGTGCCGGGTGAGTAGAAGGTTGAAAGTAAAAGTTTGAGGTTATGGTTCGGTTAAATTTTAGGTAGTGAAGTAGAAGATCGTCAGTACCAGCTTGATTTAATAGGAATTTCAGTTTGTACGGGAATTTGGAAAGATATCGACTCGGTGTTTTCTTCTGCAAACTATTCTTCTAATTTAAAAGGTTTAAGTGAGAATCCCGCTTTGGAATGGAACAATTTAGATCAAGGCCAACCGAATTTTTCTCATCCCACGTTGAATCTGTGGCATATTACCGAAAAATTTGACATTTCCCTTATTCTAGCCCCAGCTATGGTCTACAAAGAAACCACCGTCATATGCGGTCATTCCTTGGAAATCAATTTCGTCACTGATATTATTATAAATTTATCTTTACAACAAATTAAATTGTTGTCGGGTTTATTAAGCGAGTTTGTAGCTTTAATGGAACCGTTAATAGTCGACGAAAATTTTATCAGACCGAAACTAACCTTACCCTACTCGAGATCGTGTGACGGAACTTTCTACGACGAAGAAACGGAAACTTGCGAGTTATTCCGAGATTCTGGTATCGAAACGTCGGATATTAAAAGCGTCATGTCGTCGAGAATATTTAAAACCGATGGAGAAAGGTACGTCGTACCGAAACTCGGTACGTCACTTCCTGTTTATTCCATACCGATTGATGTACTTTTTACCGCTGGAAAAGTGAGCTTGGGACTGTACCAGGTGAATTTACCGACCAGCGGGAGTGTTCGGGGGAAAAGTAGGCGAAAAAAGTCGCAAAAAGTCGATGTAGATGAAGCTGGGTACGAAGCTGAGGAAGAAGATAAAGAAATTATTTACAACGAATATTTACCGTTGGTTTATTTGAGCGTAAATCAACCGAACGTTTTTTTGAACAAAAAACATTTAATTCGAATGATTCAAGTTACTTGTTTCGATTTAAATTTGAAATTAAGCGGTCCCGAGTACCTTCCGATTAATCACGTACCGAACGAAGCCGATTACCCCGTTCATCTTTTAGAAACCAAATCCGGTACGCCGGATTTAAGTACCGGGATATTCCCGGCGTTTTTCACCGGTAAATATTCCAAAGGAATTACTAAAAATGCTACTGTTGATATCGAAATCTCCAAGCCTACTAAACTACTTTGTTCAACTACTAAATGGGGGTATTTGTTGAACGTTAAAGATAAGGTACGGTTTTAATTTGGTCCTTCGAGCCGGATTAATTTTAAAAAATTTTTTTTCAAGGTTCTAGATGCTTTTAAAGGGACTAAAAAGGATTTATTAAGAGTTTCTGAAAGTGTTGAAAAAGAAATAATGTCCACCGAAGTAATGTCTCTACCGAGTACTAGTAGTAAAAAAATCAGTAGATTTCAATTAATCAAAGATTCGCTCGGTGGAACTAATTCGATTAATTTCAAATTCAACCAGCTTATTTTTTCGGTTAATACCGATACCGGTCACGAGGTAATCTTCTTTTCCCCCCCCCCCTTAAAAAAACCTTTTTTTTGTACAAGTCAATTTTTTAGGTACATCTTGGGGTTGAAAAAATCACCAGTGGTTTCTCCCTGTTAAATCGACCGGAAAAATTATCGGTTAAAACGAGCTTGCAGTGTTTAACTTTATCGGTTATCAAAGGGGTGAATAAGAAGCTGATTTTAAACCCTTGGACGGTGACATTTGACGTTTCCGTGTTGTGGGAATCGTGGCAGACTCTCGAAAGCGATCCCCAGGTTCAAATAAGCGTCGAAAGTGATTGTATAATTGTAGACGTCAGCCCCGAGCAGGTGCAGTGTGTGCAGCTGGTGGTTAAAGAGATCAACGAGTTTGTTTCCACGATGTCACTTTCGGTGAGTGTTTTTTTTTTGTTTGGAAACGTTTGTAGATTTTTTCTGTTTTTTTTTTTTAAATCTAGGAGGATGTTCAAGAAAAAGTTGTATTGGAACCGTTGTCTGGAAAGGGATCCGAAAAGGATCAACACTATAAGGACGATTTAAGAGCTGGGGCTTTTCAGTTTATCGACGCAGTTTCTGAAAAAACGGAAGAATTGCCGTTACCGTATCAGGTATGAAGTCGTTTGTCACTTTTTTGAGTTAATTTACTGTCATTTGTCGTATGTCAACCCATTTTGAGTAGATTTAATGACGTTTGGTCGTATTTTGAATAGATTTAATGTCATTCATTAACTATTGAACCACTTTTTGGTAGATTTAATGTTATTAATCATCTGTCAAACTATTTTGAGTAGATTTAATGTCATTTGGTCATATTTTTGGTAGATTTAATGTCATTCTTCAACTGCCAAACCATTTTGAATAAATTTAATGTCATTTGAGGGTATTTTTAGTAGATTTGATATTTGTCACCTTTCAAACCATTTTGAGTAAGTTTAATGCCACTTGATCGTATTTTGAAAAGATTTATGGTCATTTATCAGCTGTCAAACTTTTTTGACTAGATTTAATGTCATTTATCTTCTGTCAAACTATTTTGAGTAATTTGAGTGTAATTTGGTCGTATTTTTGGTAGATTTAATGTGATTCATCACTGCCAAACCATCTTTTGAGTAGATTTAATATCATTTGGTCGTATTTTGAGAAGATTTAATGTCATTTATATTCTGTCAAACTATTTTGAGTAGATTTAATGTTGTTTGGTTTTATTTCTAGTAAATTTAATGTTATCTATCACCTATCAAACCAATTTGAGTAGGATTTATGACATTTGGTCGGATTTTGAAATCTTTTTTTGACCAGATTTAATGTCATTTATCTTCTCAAACTATTTGGGGTACATTTAATGTCATTTATCAACAATCAAACCATTTTTAGAAGATTTATTGTCACTTATCACATGTCGAACCCTTTTGTGTAGATTTAATGTTACCTATCCCTTCTTAAACCATTTTGAGTAGATTTTATGCCATTTGATCGTATTTTGAGAAGATTTAAAGTCATTTATCAACTGTCAAACTTTTTTTGTCTGGATTTTATGTCATTTATCTTCTGTCAAACTATTTTGAGTAGATTTAGTGTATTTGCTCTTATTTTGGGTAGATTTAATATCATTTTGGTGGCATTCTTAGTAGATTTAATGTTATCCATCCCCTGTTAAACCATCTTAAGTAGGTTCTATGCAATTGGGTGGTATTTTGAAAAGCTATTTATCAGCTGTCGGACCATTTTGTGTAGATTCAATGTTATTTGGTCGTATTTTGAATAGATTTAATGTCATTTATCAACTGTCAAACAATTTTGAGTAGATTTAATATCATTTATCATCTGTCAAACTATTTTGGGTAGATTTAATTTCATTTGGTAGTATTTTGAGAAGATTTAATGTCATTTATCTTCTGTCATACTAGTTTGAGTAGATTTAATGTCATTTGGTGGTATTTTGAAAAGATTTAATATTATTTATCTTCTGTCAAACTATTTTGAATAGATCAAGTTTATTTTGTTCGTATTTTGGATAGATTTAATATCATTTATCATCTTTCGAACCATTTTGTGTAGATTTAATGCCATTTGGTGGCGTTTTTAGTAGATTTAATGTTATCTATCCCCTGCCAAACCATTTTGAGAAGGTTTTATGAAATTGGGTGGTATTTTGAGAAGCTATTTATCAGCTGTCGAACCATTTTGTATAGATTCAATGTTATTTGGTCGTATTTTGAGTAGATTTAATGTCATTTATCACTTGTCAAACCATTTTGAGTAGATTTAATGTCATTTACCATCGGTCAAACTATTTTTGGTAGATTTAATATAAGTTGGTCGTATTCTGGGTAGATTTAATGTCATTTATCAACAATAAAACCATTTTTGAGTAGATTTAATGTCGTTTATCATCTGTCAAACTATTTTGGGTAGATTAAGTATAGTTTTTGGTCGTTATCTGGGTAGATTTAATGTAATTTATTAACAATAAGACCATTTTTGAGTAGATTTAATGTCATTTATCATCTGTCAAACCATTTTTGAGCAGGTTTAATGTCATTTATCCTCTGTCAAACCATTTATAGTTGATTATTGTCATTTATCAAACCATGTTAAGCTGTTCTGCAGCTTTTATAATCTTTAAAATATTCCGAGCGGCATATTTTCAGGTTATATTTTGGAACAAACCGATTTCGGCGATGGCGTGGCGATATCCTCAACCTAGAGCTTTAACGAAAGTGAGAGTGTTTCCGGTACCCTATAAAATTACTTTGGGATCACAGGATGATTCACAAGTACTTTGCCATTTGGAATATTGGTCGGAATGTAGAAATTCCTATTTACCTTTCACGCAATTTTATTTGTCAGAAAGTGAAGTATGTCATTTGACTTTACCGGGAGGAAATCCCCAACCTGTCGTAGCTTCTACTTGGAGAGTGGTAAGTTGTCAAAATTTAGGCGTGTGGTTTAAAAAAAAAGAAGAAAAGCAACAGATTTAAATGTCTGTGGTTTGAAATTTTCGGTGCAAATGAACTACTTTTTAGATCTATGGTACATTTTAGGTAATAACTATGGTAAACAACAGAGAAGATCAATCGGGAAATGTTTTGATATCGCCTAGAGCTCTCGCGGCTTGTATGAGAATCGATTCTTACTTCAACAAATTGCTAATACCGAATATAACAGCGGCCATTTACGTAACTAAAATCGATCTCTCTTTATACAACTATTTCGACAGATACAACCCAACCAAGCTACCCGTTTATCTGAAAAACTTTTCACCCGACTACATGTTTCCTGAAAATCAAAGATTTCTAACGCTAACTTTCTACAACTTGACCGGTTACTTGTTAAACTGGTACTCGGACTCGATGTCGATGGAATTGAGCACCGCGATTAAATGCAACGTGTTGGATTATAATTTTTTGACCGACCAACCGTTCGTCGAACCTTTTTCTTGTAAATTGGAAGCTACGATGTCCGATGATGTTAAACTCGATTTGATTTCGAAGCCTGTACAAGTGAAATTCGGACCGAACGTAGCGCATTGTTTGGCCGTAGCGGCTCAAGTTTGGGACCAGAATTACTCTACGGCGGATAAGGAAAAAGATTTTTTAATCATGACGAATGTCATCGTTTGTAACGATACAGTTAGTAGTATAAGATTCGGACAAGTCGGTACAGAAGAAGATATTTTATTGTTATCCAGACAGTTTCATTTGTATTCCTGGAGGTCGCAAAAAAAGAAACAGAAACTCAGGATTGCGCTGGAAGAAAACGAATGGGTGAGTTTTGAGTTGATTTAGTGTAATTTGGTCGGATTTTTGGTAGATTTGATGTCATTTATAAACAATAAAACCATTTTTGAGTAGATTTGATGTCGTTTATCATCTATCAAACCATTTTTGAGTAGATTTAATGTCATTTATCAACAGACAAACCATTTTGAATTGATTTAATATCATTTGGTCGTATTTTTGGTAGATTTAATGTCATTCATCAACCGCCAAACCATTTTTTAAGTAGATTTAATGTCATTTGGTGGTATTTTCAGTAGATTTGATGTCATTTATCAACTGCCAAACCATTTTTTAAGTAGATTTAATGTCATTTGGTGGTATTTTC
>CAJUYG010000562.1:4539-15620 GCA_910591675.1 Galerucella calmariensis | reverse complement strand
GTTAATTTTTTCAAAAATCTACCCTGTTCAACTAAACTACCTAGTTTTCAAGATACAGACGTGAATTTCCATTTTTGACATACGGGGTGAGTCATAAGTTATGAGTCAATGTATTTTCATTAAAAAGAGTGAAAGTAGCATTAAATTGGTATATTTTTTTCAAAAATCTACCCTGTTCAGTTAGACTAGAATTTTTAGTCTCAACATACAGGGTGATTTTTAATTATGTCATTGTTTTCAATGTGAGCGGTATTTTTTTTAGGAAACAAACAAACATTTTTTTTAAATACTTACTTGTACTGATTAAAGGAATATTATTTACCCTGCGTATTCTGTTTTTTTTTCATGTATTTATCTATATAAATATTTTTTTTATGGATGGATTACACTTTTTGAGCAATCAACTCTCTTATCTTAAGTTTGCCGGAACGTTTTAAAGTCAAAATAAATAAAAAAAAAGGAAGTCCAATTCCAAAAAAATATTTCGAGTATAAAAAGATTCCAGCAAATCATCCGTTTATGCCCATATACACAAGAAAAAAAATCCATTTACTTCTATAATAAACACATTATAAAAATATCCAACGTATATATATAAATATAATTAGTCGGGGGGGGGGAGAGACACGAAAAACAAAAAAATTCACAGTTTCCACATTAATTAATTGTGAAAAAAAACAATAAACAATAAATCAACAATTAAATCAGTCGAAATGTAAATAAATAGAAATAAATTAATGTCAAAAACAACCGTCAAGTCGATATTTACGTAACGTCGGCAGTTAACGTGTTACAATATCAATTTTTTCCAAAAATATCGGCAGTTAACGTGTTAAATACTATAAATCAACTTGTACATTTTACGAAACGATAAAATTGAGTGCCGAAATAAATTTAAAAGAAAAAAAATTGAAACGTTCAAATATATTATAATATATATATATATATATATACACCTATTATTTGTCACACAAATGTTTTGACGGCACTTACATTATGCAGTTATATCAATTTACGTATAACCTAAAAAATTGCACAAATATTAATAACACCTAAACCAAAAAAAAAAATGATCATTACATTCGCCGAGGTTCCTTTTTTTCCGGAAATTATTCAATTTGTTCAAATGAAATAAGCTTTCAATAGATAGAGAACAAAAGAAACATTATTTGTTGTCGATAAGTTGAAAAATTGGCGTGTAGACAGGAATCGGAAGCAGGTGACGTCATACTTTCGTAAACATTATACTTGTCGTTCTCAGTTTGGAAATAGAGGGAGTGGGAGGAGTGACTACGGTGAAAATGGCGGTTTTAGATGGTTTAGAGAGAGTTACGGACAAACGAGACAAAATTTGCGGGAAAAGGTGTTTTCTCGTGAAAAAAAGGTTTCAAAATTTTGCAAGAAAAACGTAGATACACCTCTTTGACGTTTACATTCGACAGATACGTATCGGGATGCTAGGTTTCCAAACCTAGTAGTAATGTGTAATGAGTGTAGTGTAATGACTTTTACGTGATTGGTTGTTACAATTGATATATGACAGCTGACAGAAATGCTGTCAGCTGTCATATATCCATTGTAACATTCAATAGTCTACTTGGTATAGATATTTTGCTGTAAGGATGGCATAAAGGAAGGATCTGATGTAACAGTTCGAAACGGATTTGGATATTTTGGCATAAAGGAAGGATATTTATCTAATGCATGTTTCATCACACGATATCTCCGTGAACGAAAAGCTTATTTCAGTTGAAAGATTTACGAGAAAAAAATAAACAGAATCGACGGAACGTGGTCCCAACAAACATAAAAAAAAACAGCGAAAGAAAAACAACTTATTCTAAGTTAATGAAACGACGAAACAAAGATTTTGTTTTTGCTTTTGAGCTAGCTAATTTTAGGACGTTTCGATATCGGCTCACTAGGACTGACGCACATCAGTTTCGACGAAGAAAAATTGTCGTTACCGTAAACGCTTAGACTGTTTTCCAAAATGTCTTGTTTCTGTAAAATAAGAAAAGGAAAAACTGAAAAAATTTCACCACCTCAAAATCAAAACCACTTACAATTCCCTCCAAAATAACGGCGATCGGTACGACTCCGGTAGCTTCGGCTACTTGATGCTCGATCAAATAAAACATGTATTCGTCATAGAGCAGCCTAATCAGATGGAAGCTACCGAAACTAGCGGCCGATCTCAACGTCAAATCTCTTATAACCATCGAACTGTAAAAACTCCATTTGAGTAAAAATTGTCGGGCCGCCTTCGAAAAGCTCGGTTTGCCTTCGTACGGCTTCAAAGCGCTCTTTACCACGTTCTTCAACCAAGACGCCCACTGCTCCAACGAATTTTGTTGTTGCAACGTCAATTTAAAATCGTTTTCGAAACGCGCCACCAAATCGTTATCGCATTGACATACCCACGAAGCCTGCAAGAGAACAAATTCATAGACACAAAAAAATAAATTTTCTTGTACGCCCATGGAAAAGTTGAATTTTTTGGAAAAAATGGTCCCCTTTAAAAAAAAATTAGATAGGCCCATGGAAGATTCAAATTTTTGGAAAAATTTTTGAACTTCATAAAAATTTTATTGTACGCCCATGGAAAATTGAAATTTTTGGAAGAAAAAAAAAGGGCCGCTTATAAACAAATTTTGGTACGCCCATGGAATATTGAAATTTATGAAAAAAAATTAAACCCTTTTAAAAAAATTTGTACGCCCATGGAAAATTCAAATTTTTGGAGAAAATTGAATCCCTTTTAAAAATGGTAAAGAAGCTCCTCCAAGAAAATTTCGTACACACATGGAAAATTGAAATTTTTTGAAACATTTTGAAAAAAAATTTGGTATGCCCATGGAAAATTGAAATTTTTGGGAAAAAAATGAGCCCCTTAAAAAAATTTTATTGTACGCCCATGGAAAATTGAAATTTTTGAAAGAAAAAAAAAGGGCCGCTTATAAACAAATTTTGATACGCCCATGGAAATTTGAAATTGAAAAAAAAAATTAAACCCTTTTAAAAAAAATTTGTATGCCCATGGAAAATTCAAATTTTTGGAAAAAATTGAATCCCTTTTAAAAATGGTAAAGAAGCTCCTCCAAGAAAATTTCGTACGCACTAGGAAAATTGAAATTTTTTGAAACATTTTGAACTCCTTTAAAAAAAATTTGGTATGCCACTGGAAAATTGGAATTTTTGGGTAAAAAATGAGCCCATTAAAAAAATTTTATTGTACGCCCATGGAAAATTGAAATTTTTGGAAGAAAAAAATGAACCGCTTGGTATGCCCATGGAAAATTGAAATTTTTTCCAAAAAATGAACCCCTTTTAAAAAAATATGTACGCCCATGGAAAATTGAAATTTTTTGAAAAATTTTGAACCCCTTGTGAAGAAAATTTGGTACGCCCATGGAAAATTGAAATTTTTGAAAAAAATTTTGAACCCCCTAACAAAATTTTATTGTAACCCATGGAAAATTGAAATTTTTGAACCCTTTAAAAAATTTATTGTACGCCTATGGAAAATTCAAATTTTTTGAAAAAAATAAACCCTTTTAAAAAAAAGAAGCTCGAAAAAAACGTCACTTGCCTGTTCTCTTACGCTGTGAAAATCCACGCGGTTCAGATCTGCCAGCATTTGGCCTATTTGATTGCTATTGTGCAAAACGGCTCTGGCAGCTTGAGCGAGGTGATTGAGAGACGTGTAGCGTCTCAAACTGGAACTAAACGCCGATACGGCAGTCAATTTTATTTGAAGCATAGCTTGTGGAGCACCGGCCATCGCAGAGGTCAACCAATTTTCCAGATCTGAAAGATTTTTCCAAGTAAATCGTG
Source organism: Galerucella calmariensis (assembly GCA_910591675.1). NCBI lineage: Eukaryota > Metazoa > Arthropoda > Insecta > Coleoptera > Chrysomelidae > Galerucella > Galerucella calmariensis. Next base: position 11,783 of record CAJUYG010000562.1, on the reverse strand, counting down.
GAATTTATTTAAAAAAAAGGTTTTCTTACTTTTAGCGAAATTTCTTATACTCTGCGTTAATGTGGCCGGTATGGGTTTTAAAACGTCCGGCACTAAAACTTGTATGAGATTTTGATAAAAAATCAAATCGACTTGTCGCATAAAATGTTGCACTGGTTCCAAATTGCACAAAGAAAACAATTTCGACTTGGACAAGTATTTTTCTTCCTCACATTCATCGCTGTTATTATTATATTGAGATCTACGATATACAACAAAAAAAAATTTTTCACAGTGTACACGTATAAAATAAAACCGCAAATTTTACCTCCAAAATTCCCTCCAAAGCGATTCGACCGTAGCAAATTCCAAACTTAAAATCGCATCTAAAAAAGCTTCCAAATGTTCTCTATAGATGGACTTTAAAGTGTCCACGTCATCAAAACCACAATCGTCAGGTAAAGGTTCTTCGAACTGTATATCAGGAAACGCTGGAATTGCACTACTACCATCACCTACATCAAGCAAAAAAAAAAACATTCACCCCGTCAAATTGACATTTTTCAAACCTTTACTAACCCAAATAACCGATGTGTTGAGACAAACCGGAACCGGATATTGAATCCGAAGATTCTGAACTTCTTTTGAAAGGTCTAACCGTTCCTTGTGCTTTACCATTCGTACTGGAACTATTTAAAACCACGCGACTACTTTGATCCTCCAAATTCATCAAAGACGAACCGGGCTTAACTCGAATTCCGTAGTAGTGATATTTAGAATTACCCCTGTAAATGTAACGAAGAAAAAAAAATATGAATTTAACCTTGTTAAACGAACGCAGTCTAAGGTCAGTGTGGCCTACAAAAAAGTGTTCTTTTCCGACAAGAATGACAGTTAGGTCTACCCTTCAAAACATAAGATTTTTGCATGTTTTTTATCATTGCGAACATCTATATTTCTTTTTTTAAATAATGAATGAATTCATTATTTTAATAAAGCAATAATAAAAAACATGCAAAAATCTTATGTTTTGAATTGTACACCTTAACTGTCATTCTTGTCAGAAAAAACCACTTTTTGTTGGCCACACTGACCTTAGACTGAACTCCTCTATTCTATCGAGCTCTATGATAAGTTTCTTCTTTTTCCTTTTCCTTTGGACTCGATCGCAGTGATTTCCAGCCATCTGGCCTGGTTATACTTGGTTTGAACATCCACACTTTTAAAAATTAAAATTTTCTACTCACCTAGTTCCCAATCGACGCGTTCTTAGACCCAAAAATACGGATCTGATGAGTTTTCCGAAAGAGGCTGCGTTTACCGGTTCCAATTTGTTTTCGGCACAATGCCTGAGGTAGTGAGCGTATAAAGTGGAACGAGGTAGCGAGACACCCTCAGCGGTTTCATAATTTTCCAATAGCCATTGAACCTTTTGGGAAGAGACGAAAATTTAAAATTTCTCTCATACAAGGTGTCCCAATAAGAATGGAAAAAATACAAGATGATTTTTTGATAATTTTGGAACTCCCTGTATATAGTTTGAAGTATCAAGCATTAAGAAACGAAAAATGAAACTTTAAACTACCTTTAAGACTACAAGCATTGAAAAAAAAGCACCAAATAAATTGTGTATAGTTTGGCAAGTTTATCTGAAGCTACGGGGAATCGGCAAGAGGCGAGGCATATATGTCTTGTAAAATTGAAAATACAAAGGTAACTGACAATACAATTGACGTGAGAGGGAAGAACACACGCACGCGCTTTCCAATAAGAAGTCAGCTTTCGATAAAAAATCACCAATTATATAATTCGAAGGGTGGGGTAATTATGGATTTCGTACAACGCTGCCAGAGCTTGAAGAAGCCCGTAACAAATTTGGAAAAATGTTCATCTTTTAATATTCGAAAATTGAAAAAATAATGTTGATAGAAAAAATCCAAGGAAACAAGAACATTAAAGAATTAACGTTTAATCATATTGTTGATAATACAAAGTCCCTTTTCTAATTATCATCACTACATACTTAGCACTTTAGCTTTTTCATAGTTGAACGTGGCAATATCGAATGTTTTCGACTACATTCCTTTCACGGCTTCAGATAAACTTGCCAAAGTATAGAAGAGAAAGCCGAGGAACTTACGGTGGCCGGAGACACCCTCGTAGCGTGCCCCAGGGCTGATCCTACGTCTTCACCTGTAACTACTTGCCCAGAAGGCTGAGAAGCATGCACTGTCGCTGTAGCAACGTAGTTCGTATCCTGCACCGCCCATAATGTTAAATAATCAATTTTAATTTACAAAAAAGCATTAGTTTTCAAATTATTTGAATTCGAGTTATTTAAAAGCTTTTGTTACACAATTCATAACACAAAATTCAAGAGAAATATTTAATTTTTTTAAAAAAAAGAAGAAGCAGAGAAAGTGCGCAGACCCACGAGGTCAAAGGCAACAAAGTTTATCCGTTTCTTTTTTTTCTGTCAGTTTTCAGAGTCTTGTCATATCTCCTGATTAGTAAAAAATATGAAAGTTTTACAATTACCAAAATTGTGCTATAAATGTGAACAAAGAAAAATGGCACCAGTGGATCTATTTTGAAAAATATTTGTACAAATTATGAGGCAAATTGCAACATTTGAAATTACAGGTAACTACAAAAGAATTCTGCTTCTGCATCTTATTTACAGTTCGATTTGTAGAAGAAAAATCCACCAGTACCAAAAAAGTGTTTTTCCAAAACAAATTAGTAAAATTTTTATGCTATTTTCTGATTAAATCGACGATCAAAACTATCAAGAAAATGTATCTGTATAAAGCCTTACCGCACTAGTAGTTTGAGGTGATACCCTATTCGAGATAAGAGATTCCGGATCCACTGCATGTTGGACAACGTACTGGCCTCCGGTCGTCGTATAGCCGACGGTACCGGTGACCGTAGTGGTGCCGGAATTCGTCGCTGCGTAATATTGTCCTTGAGCTTGTCCGGCATTAGTAATTGGATATAAAGTTGTAGATTCTCCCACTGTATATACCGGATACGCCCTATAAATACATATCTTTGTTTCCAATATACCTTTTTAACAACCCCCGTATATAAAAATATATAAAAATTTAAATTCTATTTACCGAATTACTCGAACTTCTTTCGCCAATATATGTACTAAAGACATAGTCAACAATAATTTAAGAAACTTAAAAAATAAATAAAACTACTGTCACTAATCAGTAATCACAGCTGTCTTTTCTTATTTGTATAAATCAGCTGATAAATCTTCTTCTCATCTGTCACTCATAGGTAAAAATTGTTTCATTATACAGTTATATTTTTGTTAAAAAATGAAATATCTTGAAACGGTGTATAGATAATATTAAGTTACTTACATTTGTGCCTGTCCGCCGTTCGTTTGGGTAGCATAAATTTCCGGTTCAACATATTGGATGTGGTAACCTTGATGGGAAGCCACACTGTCACCTTCGGCAACTGTAAAAAAAAATACCAAACATTCGATTTTATTTGATAAAAATAACACTTTTCACATTAACTGATAACAAATCTAATCAATTATAATAGATATTTGTATAATTCGAAAATAAATTTCCTCCTCTAACTCGTAAACGTCAAAAAGAATTTACGTAAATATATAAAAAAAGAAGAATATCTACACTATGTTTACAAATACAAGAGCGTTCGTAAAAGTGAATTTAAAAAATAGCAAAATGAAAAGTACTTTTCATCGGTGCACGATTCCAACAACCGCTCGCGAACATGCCGGTCTAAACTTGTCCGAATCCAACTACAAACTGCCGTAGATCGAAAACAAGCTGTCAAATCACTGTGTATTGTTAATGAAGCCCCAAATAGCACGAAAGAATAATATGAAACAAGTCGAGTGTTATTAATACGATCACAAATACACTAACGCATCTTCCCCCTACCTGTAACATCCCAAATATACGATAGATTTAATATCACAAAGAGTTACGTGAAAAAGAAGATTATTAGGTTTCGAGAGGTGGAAAAAAAGTGACATGGATACAGTGGTGGAGTAAATATTTATTATTTAATAAAATAATGTATACTGAATAAAAATTCTATTATTATCAATTTATCTTGAAGCTTATACGCTGTATTAACCTAAGCACGAAATTGACATTTGACAAGTAGTGAGAAGCAATAGAGGACACCCTGTATTGCTTTATTAAAATAATGAATACACACCCCCGAAGCGTATATTTTGAAATTTAAAATGACTTTTTATCTGAAAACTCAACTTATCGGTGGCCAATAATTCTAGGAACTTTTGGCAAGTCACTATTTCATTTCTGTTATTCTGTCACTAGTTATGTCAAATGTCAGTTATAATTATTTTTGTTGATATTCGTTTAATTGTGTATGTCCATTTTCGATTAGATTTTTGTAGCATTTCTAGTTAGCTGTATCTCTATTCTTCTAATTACTTTTTCCACTGACATCTGACATAACTAGTGACAGATGACAGAAATGAAATGGTGACATGCCAAGAGTTCCTAGAACTATTGGCCACCGATATCTTAGAGTATTTAGCTAAAAAGTCATTTTAAATTTCAAGATATACGTTTCGGGGGTGTATTCATTATTTCAATAAAGCAATATAGATGTTCGCAATGATAAAATGGTAGACCTTAACTGTCATTCTTGTCAAAAAAAACACTTTTTGTTGGCCACACTGACCTTAGACTGAACTCCTCTATTGGAATTGATAAATGCATCAGTAGGTTGGGAAAAAAAATTGTGTAACGCCAATGGTATAATAATAAGAAACGTTAAAAACGTGATTCACCTATAATCCGATCTACACAGGTGACGTGTGCCAGTCGCGTGCCCAATCAGGTGAATGTATCTACTGTGTGTATCATCTCAAATATCATCTAACAGATAGAGGGTTGTTGATGCTTAAATGAAGGGATGGTGCATCCGATATGCTCGAATTAAGTCGATGTCTAATGAAAATCCTTTAATTAACGTACAGATTACATTTATTGGCATCAGGTGGTCTTATTGTTGCATTTATAACAATGAAGATGTAAACTGAAGCCGGAATAATGACAACGTTTGTTTTTTTTTCAAACTGTTTGTTAAATGAATACTCGTATTTTGATAGAATCTGTCAAACTTCAATTCTCTGTAGATGCTTTATTCCTTTTATTAACTGTCACTTTAAATATATTGCTGAAGTTTGAAAATTTGTTAAATTAGATCCTCCCATCTTGTACGAGTTAATTGTTATAAATAATTTAAGATTAAAATAGATATACCAGAGGCGTACGCTACTATATTTACAAAACACAAAAGCTGTAACAATATACCGGTATTTAAAAACGTGTGAGATTATTAAATGTCGTAGTGATATAGTGCTATATGGGGTGCTCTTACCTACTGTGGTTTGTAATGGTGTTAAGGAAGTGTAAGATGGAGACGCTGCTTCTGGTGGACAGTATAAAAAATATAATCAACATTCTAAATAAGTAAGAAAAAAAAAAGGTAAATAGTTTAGTGATAAGAATTTTTAAAAAATGCAGTTCCGTCGTGGTTTTTTAGATAAATAGAGTTAGAGGAGGTTTTGAAATAGTTTAAGATATTTTCGGACTCACCTGTTACGGTAATAAAGTGAGGCGAAGTTGCTAGTGGATCCGATTCGTGGGTTTCTGTTTGTTGTTCAGTTGTAGCACTACTTTCGTTGCTAGAATCTGCGGATTGCTCCAATGCGGATACGTCTATCACTGGTACTCCGTTAACTATTGTACCCGTCGCAGTCTGAAAACAATTTAATACCCGTAAAGAAAAGCATGTTTCAAGTAAAAATTCACGTGAATGATAGCTGGAAGAACAATTTTTGAATTTATTTTAATTTTTAATTAAAAAAACTTTAATATACAAAATTTTCATCAACTCAAATATAACGTAGACTTACCATATATTTTTCAATCATTGATTTAGTAAATTTTCAACTTCAACTTATCAATATTATATGGTTATATTTTTTATTGCTTAGAGATACCCAATCTTTTTCGGGGCACTAAGGGCAACGCCTTTTCCTATTGAGTCCTTTGAAATACTAGCAACTAACTGTACTGTACTGACAGTTATTTATTTATTTAACAAATGATCCCTTTTTCGTACAACGTCATAACCAGGCAACTTTAATTAGATTTAATTATGTATCAAATATTCCACCAACAAAAAATAAAAATGATGGGATTTCGGAGTGGAAGGTTTTTGAGATTATTATTTGAAAAAATTATAAATTATAGATATTATTTTAAACTTGTGATTGAAGTCGAGAGACTTTTTTACAAATTTTACTATTTAAAATAGTGAAGTTTTGGCATTTTGACATTTTTATTTGTGAGTAAGACGTACTAGTCTAGCTAACAAGATGGTGCCATTTAAATTCCAATGGTATTTGACCTTGGATTTCGTAAAAACCACAAGAAAACAATAAAAAAATATATTTTAGGTATTCTATAATATTGAAGCTACTTTTAAACTTGTATATTTACAGAAAACATTCTCAAACGGGTATTTTCCGCTAGAATGAATACAATAATTAATTACTAAAACCTGAAGGAACTACAGATATTTAAAAAAATCGAGAACAACAAACTAAACGTTTTGGTGGAATAATTAGGAATAATTTGACAAATCCACGTCAAAATTAATATTGTTTAAGGTTATTTTTTATGACATTTCGAAACCACAGAGTCCAAAACATAAAAGAAGACTCAATTTTTCAAGTGAACATTACAGAATTATAAATATAGGTTGTAGCAATAATAAAAAAAAACCTGAAAAATTAACTTACATCAAGTGACAATCCCACTTGTGAACCAGTACACTTCACAGGATCTCGATAAATTTAAACAAAACAGCTCGATAACATCGAAGATCTCTTACCTGATGTAAACTAGCTGGCAGAACAATAAGCTGAGTTTGCTGAGGCTGAGCCGGGGGAGTAGTAGCCGGCGCTGGAGTAGGAGGGCTGCTGCTACCTCCTCCTGATACGAAACGAGCTGTAGTTGCCATGGTTGCGTCACCAAGGCTACTCCTGTCGGTCTCTGAAACAACCAATAGCATCAAGGTCTTTTCAGATTGGCACATCTCATTTTTTTTACAAAGGCATTCATAACAAAACTATATGGCGAGTATGCCAAGGAGGAAGGTGAGGAGGGTTACATATTTCTACTCTTTTGTTCAAATTGGATTTTTTTTGTCTTCAAATCATCTTATTA
>CAJUYG010000561.1:143136-168854 GCA_910591675.1 Galerucella calmariensis | reverse complement strand
TACCAGATCTGCGTGAAACTAAAATCTGTAGAATATTGAAGATTTATCAACAGTAACATAGCAATATTCTAACCAACAGATAGCTTATATTCCGTACATCATGTTGATCCGTTACCATTTCAAATATCGGGCAGATAAAGTTTGTCCAAAATCCAAAATCTATTGCAGAAGCGACGAGCACGTGTTCGTAGTTGCCGACTTCTCCTTCTAGATGGCATATGTCATTTCTGGCCAGTATGTTATCTATGTTCTGACCCATACTAATTGTTTTTGGGAATGTGGATTACTGATGCCGCATAATGATAAATTAGTTTCTTTTTATCTATACAAATCCGGTTGTTCTGTACTAGAAACATAAACTGCAAAGTCATGGATATTATTCTGAAAATGCATTCAGGACTCTTCTATTATTGATCTCAAATCCAAATCGTTTTATCCCTATCCATTTTCCGGTATACTTACAACAAGAAAGTTATATTTTCCCTCACTGTTGGTCCTACAATAGGTGTAGAATTTCCGGACATAAGAACTGCTCAAACTCAACTGCCCTTCTAGAAAAGTTATCATCAGGAACAAATACCAAAAAGGGTCGTTTCCATTTTACATTTTTACAAATTTTCACCACTTTTCACTCATATTTTTTTACCACACGTTTGACGTTTGACGCAGACCCCAAGGTCATAGCTTACGAGAGTTCATTTGGAATACACCAATTTTGAAAAGTTTTTGTAAGTCAAATAAGAAGAAAATCATAGATAACTAAAAAAATAACGTAATCTATTTGAATTTGAACTATTTGTATGTTATTGTGATGTGGATCTGATGCAAATGTGGAAGATAAAATCAACAAAGAGAGTGTATATCAGTTGCAATCAGTTGATAGAGGATAATGGAAATATAAGTAGTATTTGCATATATATTTTTATATTGTAAACTGAAACAATTTTTAGTTTATTCTAATCATGGAAGAAGTTACCAACGTTTACTTAACAGATTATATTCCAACAATCTATACTAGTCCACGAACTATACAATACCAACAGCATGGAATAGAAAAAACTTACAATATATTCGCTGAACGAGATGGTGTTGTGATAATCGTATATAATAGTACAAGAGATGTTTTAGTGCTTGTAAAACAATTTAGACCTGCGGCTTATATTCAACAGGTTGTATTTTTCAATATATTTCAAATGTGGTTGTAATTGGGAGCTTCTCCTATTCAAGTAATTTAGGATATTGTTGTGGAAACAGCACATACATCAATTTTTTGTCTTCCTCCTTAAAGTATAAAGAGATATAATAATATTCATATTTGGTCTCTTAAATTTGATTAAAAAACCTATTTCTACACACATTATGTTAGGTTTTGTGAATTTACTTCAAAGTAACAGAATACCTTTTTGAACAGTTTAGTAACATTGTATTTTTTTAGGTTGCTGAGGCTGATAGGCAAAATAAAGTAGACACTAATAAATATCCTGCGAAACTAGGAATAACTTTAGAATTTTGTGCTGGACTGGAAGACAAAAGTATTCCAACTGAAGAAATAGCTAGAGAAGAAATTTTAGAAGAATGTGGATATGAAGTTAATATTGAGCAGCTTGAAAAAATTGCTGTTATCAAGAATTTGACTGAAACCACAGGAGCTAACTCAACCTTTTATTATTGTGAAGTTACCGATACAATGAGAAAAAACCAGGGTGGTGGGGTGGAAGGTGAAAATATTGAAGTTATTGAAATGCCAGTTGAGGAAGTCATTCAGTATGCCAGTAATCCCAATTGTGCTTCTTCGCCTATTAATTTTATGTATGGGTTGTATTGGTTTCTGTGCCATAAACATAAGAAAGTTTCAAAATGTTTATAATAGATAAATTTATATATACTGTGTGTCTGCTTAAGTTTGCACCATATGGGTAACTTTTTTATTATCAGTTTTACAAAAAAAAATTCCATTGACCACATGAATAATAAAAAATAAAAATATACAACATATCAGGGAAAAAATAGCCATCTAAAAAAATTGTAGTATGGATTTGCCAAAACATATTGTAAAAGTGCCTATAAGTATACTTTGTAAGTTACCTGTACTTCTTTGATTGTGAATCACTTCTGTATAGTCACTCAAGAAAATGTTAATGAAAAATTATCAATTCTATATTTACATATTTATACATATAATACCTGGTCTATCACACTTTCGATTCCTTTATAGAATCACGAATGTTTTCCAACGAATCTTTAATTCCACTGGTACTAATTTTGTCACTATTCAAATTTCCAATACTTTCTGAGTTGGTTGGATTGTTTCCACTGTTAGCATCTTCAATTGCTTTCCTTAGTTCTTTTAAACCAACTACTCCAACCAATTTACCGATGGCGGTTACGTAAGCGTTGTTCACACCAACCAGAGAAAAGAGAGAATGGACTTTTAACAATGAAGTTCTTTCGACTAACTGAAAAGGCGCTGGATCTATAGTACACAACGCGAATTCCACTGGTAACTGCATTTGTTCTTCTTCCCACTTGATTTGGTTTTCTGGACTCATATCGCATACTCTTTCAATTGGCTTAAACAAAATATTTGAAGTAAGTGTTGAAATTCTTTATTTGTATTGCAAAGTACTATAATTGAGGATGAAAATTTCAAAGAAATATAAATGTGGAAAGGTCAGTTGTCATTGATGATTTATTTAATGTGTTGGGCCACAAGCCACAAGTGTTACCTCTGGAAGATCTTTTTTAAATCTTCAGGGACAACAAGCTTATAAACGCGGTTCAGTCAATATATTTTATTTTTAAACTTGGCTTACCAGTTGTACTTTTTTAGACAAAGTTGGACTTGGTGGAATAGTGTGAACGTCTTCATTTGCATTATTTTCCACATCTTGAAGTTGAGCAGATTTTCTGAAAAAAGCCAAATTATTATTAAATTGACAGATGAAGTTCTAGGAAGGATTAAAACAACTAGAAATATTCAATTTATTAATACGTTTAGTTGCATGATAACATTTTAGACAGTTGGTTACCTGAAAATAGCTTCAAATGCTGATCGTATCCTACTTTCTGCTCCCGTTACAGTTGTATAAGGAGTATTTCCTGGGCTAGTAGACAAAAATGGAGTAAAACCTTTTAATGTGAATGAATTCGTTTTTTTGAGAATAGATTTCTTTGGTTGAGATCCAATTACGGGATTGTAATGTGGTTGGTCCAAATTATTTTCTGATATTTGCCTATTAAGCAAATCTGGAGCTGGTACTACTTGGAATCTTGATGGTCTTCGTTTGTTTCGTTCTTCTGCTAAAAACTGAGCTTCCTTTTCTTTCGCTTCTCTTTGTCTTATAGCTGCAACCTAAAATATAAAATACAATATTCTTTTTACATAAATATTTTGGGTTTTAAGATGTTTACCTGCAGCCTCCTTTCTTTGCCAATTTGTTTTTCTATAACTTGAATCAAAGGCATTCGTTGAATTGATCCTAATAGGACCATATTTTCTGGGCTGTCCACTAGTGGAAAGCTTTTTCTGTGTCTATTTTCTTTTAGCAAGACTTTCAACTGTTGATAAGTCATTCCATAGAAGATATATTTTACATCTCTTACCATGAAATTTTCTACGTAAACGTTGTACATGCCTAAAAAAAGTGTAAGTATGTGGAATTAGATTTCTTAATTTTTCATCTGTACTTTTTTAGTTGTGCAGTTTGGTTGTTACCCTAAAATGATATGAGTAGTATAGAGAAAAATTATAGAGTATGTTGGATAGATGGAAAGTACTTCTTATCTGGCTTGATAATCATTTCTAAGTAAAGACAACAAGCAGCTATTAAAGTACTGAGCTCTTGTGTAATCAGTTCCAAAATGGTGTGGGAATAGAAACAGGGAACACTGGAATAGAAAGAAATGAAATAGCAGATGAACTAGCGGAATCAGCTTCAATGTAATATTGGAAGAAATAGATAAAGCCGAGAAAAAGAGAAGTTCTGACCGTTGGAAAGATCTAGTAAGGCTTAGACAACCAAATATTCTTCTGGGTGACTACAACCTGTTGAGGATCAAATGAATGCATCAGTCAAAGTAAAACGGCACTAAAAGTTTTAACAGGAATCCTAACGGCACATTGTCACCTGAGTGGGCACTTGAAAAAGCTCAAAATAGGGTAGAAGAATATAGATTTTGTGGAATGGAAGAAGAAACCTCCATCTACATACTTTCAATTCAGAATCCTAGGGCACAGCACTTGACACTTGGGAGATTACTGGATAGAAGAGGGACATTTACCTAAGTTGAAGCCTGCAGATATCCTAGAATTCCTCCGGGAAATAGGACTATAGAAGCTACTATAGTCTGTGTATAGATAGTTAAGTAATTGACAGATATTATATAGGTACATGACTAATGAAGATTGATAATCGGTGAAACAGTGCTTCATTTTGAACTGATACAATTTTGGATATACCTGAGTGGTAGGGATGTCAACATAGCACCTAATTTGACATTACAAACACAATCAGCGTCTATGTTAGGTAGATTGGAAAAAGTTGTTTGTAACTACAAAATTCTCTCTATATGAATTCCATTTAGAGCGAGATGTTTAGAGAAAAATATATTCAATTCTTCTTACCGCTACTGTTTGGCAATAGATCCGGTAAATATGGCAACTTTTTTATTAATATAATACTGTCGTATATACTGGGATATAGAAGACTTGCAATGGCATTTGATATTAATACAGCAATCATTATCGGAATGATGTGAGTAATTTGTCCAGTCATTTCAAAAACTATGACAGATACGGAAATAGTATGAGTTACTGAGCCACTAAATGCTGCAGCACCAACTGTAGCATAACCTCCTGGAATAATTGTTGATGTCTTCCCACCGTAACGCATACCTAGAAACACAAAACAAATTATTAAAAAACATTTAAAAGTTAATTTTAAATTAAACACGCTAATTTCATTAAAAAAAACTATAAAACTGCAATTGCTATTGGACAATATGTAATCATATAAAAAACAGTACCTGTTGGAAACCACATATGCATCAATTCTCCAACTATTCTACCAAAAGCTGCTCCAATTTTAAACACAGGAATAAAGCTACCACTTGGAACTGGAATCGTTGAACATATAATTGAAAATATAAACTGCAATAGAATATTGTATTTTAACAATCATGGAACAGACAGCGTGTTATATCGGGGTTAGTAGGTACTAGAGTGCCACCAGGATTTAGCTAACGCCTCGGCAGAAAACAATATTACCCTGAAGTGGGTTAAAGGGCACGACAAGAGTAAAGGTAATCGCATTGCTTCTTTAGCAAGGGAAGCAGCTGGACTAAAAAATTTAGGGCCCAGTGACACCTACGGCCTAACGACTTCGATAATTGCGGAACTAGCCAAACGTTACACCCATGCTCAATCCCTTAAGAGATTGGATGGAATCAAAGGATGCAGTCTTGCCAGGATCACTCTGGGAAGCTGGCGCCGAAGAAATATTTGGCGATGACCAGGAAAAACCTACAAAAAAACAGTAGGATTTCTGACTGGCCACTGTCAACTGTCAACACCTCCACTCTATGGGGCTAGTGGACACACCTCTATGCAGGATGTGTGAACAGGAAGATGAAACTACCAGGCATGTCTTATGCGAGTATCCGGAATTATAGTCAATAAGAGAGTGTGTTCGCTGAGTCTTGGCCTGCACCTGCCGATATAAAGAAGATGTTTCTTAGAGACATGTCCACCTTTCTGGGAAGGACAGGATGAACGATGACCTAGAAGGACAACTCCTCGGGAGGATGTTCAATGGGTCACATGTGGCCTAAGTGTCTAGTCTCCCAACTGTAGATTATATACCACATAATATTTAGCTCAATATGCCGTATGGTGTATACAAAAGTGGAAAAATGGAGTGGGAAAGAGTGTCTGCGAAAACTATGCTCATTCTCTTCATTAGAGAAAGGAAGCTTGAAAGATTGAAACTGTCAAGCTAACTCAATGTGTAGCTGGGTCTAAACCAGGAGGTCTCATATTTTGGAATAATTATGGATGAAAAACTTACTAGGAATTGACACCTGCTGGAGCAAAACAAAACAGGGATAGCTGAAATATATGGCGCAAATCCAGTGGATCCATGTCATCTACTGGAAGGTACAGGGATAACTTGATTGGTATACTGAGTGTGGGAGTATATTGAGTTTAAAATATTTGGGAAAAATGTATGGGGTAATATTTGGCTACTGTGAGGTAGTCCATAGGATGATATGTTCGGTTTCAAATAACTATGCCAGTTAGGGTAGACCGGAAGAAAGGAGCTGTATCCATAGAGGCTGAGGCAACCTGCACCGGAACTGGTATACTGAGTGTGTTTTAGTAGAGTAAAATAAACCAAAAGGGTTGCCGAGGATTTAAAGCAATGACTGGCTGTACTGATTGAATCAATCAATTAACCAGTAAGTGGTATACATTTATAGGAAATTCACTTTAGCTGAATATTTTTATTTAATGATATAAACTTTAGGTTGAAAACTAATATGGCTCTTACTGTAAATATCAAGTAACACGTCAAATTGATATAAACTCCAGTCCATTCCGTTCTCCAATGTCGAATAATCGCATCGTGTGCTACCGTTACATTATGATCTGTCCATGTGAAATTGCTAAATAATGACGCAACTTGCCCGTGGACATTCAAATCCCCTGCAACAAACTGTCCTGTACCAAGCGGAAAAGTAATCGTTGATACTAATAGAGCCACAATAGCTGGATACAAAAATCGACTGAAAAATAAAAATAAATCAGAAAATTTGTTTATACCAATAAGCAATTTTGCTCATATGTAGACTTTATAACTTTAACCCTCTCCCCCCCACTTTTTTAAATGTATAATGATAAAGACGATTACCTTTTTTTTAAGAAATTGTTGATAATTTTACTGTTTCTCATAAATACAACGTACTGTCTATGCATCCATACATAGAAAGCACCGCCTAAACCACATATAACGCTAAAAAAAGAATAATTTCAATTTCTGAACAAACAGACACACTAGAAGAGTAAAGTCCATTTTCCACGGTGTGAGTTGACGCTGCAACTCGAAAAGTTGCATGCAACTTGGCGTTTTTTTCGTTGGGTGCGTCGATCGCATGAATTAGAACTTGCTCTATGCTCGAGCGAGAAGTCGCTGCGACTTAGTAACTTTTCTGGTGGATCTGCTCCGCTCTGACATTTCTGTCACTGTCCAGGTTGGCAACACGTTACGTTTCCCTTATGCCTGGATGAGACGCAGCAACAAACTATCGATATGTTGATTGCACTTTTTCTCGCAGCGATTTGTCCCAGCAGAAAGTCGCTGCGATTCGACGCAACGTGGAAATTGAACATAATAAATTGCCTGGTAGAATAGCGCTTCTATGGAATTGAATATTTCATTTCTTACCCCATTAAGGCGAAGACAAACAGTTCTTGAGGATCAAATGGAAATTCCATATGGTAGTTTGTTCTAAATACTGCTCTAACAGTTTCAGCTTTTTGAAACCATACTGCTAACAAACGGAATGTAGTCGCACCGCAAACTGCCGTAAAAAAACCTCTCCAATAATTACGGACGGCAAAATATGTGGTGGTTACTTCAATGCTGAATAGTACACCTTTATTAAGAATATTTTAAATATTATGAGAACGATTTATTATATTGGGTCTAGATGAATTAATTTTAATAACTTCTCACCTAAATGTGGGTTCCGTAACATACTATAGAGTTGAAGGAAATTAACAGACGCAAATAGATAGCAAAGGGGTTGAAATATCCTTTTGGGAACCAATATAATACTGGAAGAATTGGATAAAACCGAAGAAACGAGAAGATCGGACAATTGAGAAGATTTAGTAGAGCTAAAAGACAATCCAGGTGTGATCAAAAGAATGTATAAGCCAGAGTCCGTCTGAACAAATAGTTTTAACTGGCTTTCTAGTTCTAGTATTACACTCCAACCGGTATCTCGTGACAAGACGGTGCTCTCAGTACGCAAAGAGAGAACGTATTCGGCCAGACTGGGATGAAATTTACCCGAACATTATCTTGATATTAAAATTGATTAATAAATTTTGGTTAGGCATGAAATGAGTAAGACTAAATTAATTAAAACAGAATACACAAATACAAAACGTAAGATCACAACAAAAAACACTTTAAATAACGTGAGTAAATGAAACAATGCAACAGTGTAAAAATATCGAGCTACCCACTGCATAACGTCTACCGCACGATTGGCTTTGCTGGATCCCCACTTTCAAATTTGTTACGGCGCATCGTCAGCTCATTTCACGAGATACCGGTTGGAGTGTACTCTGGCGCCTGAATGGGTACTTGAAAAACTTAAATCCCAGGACACACCTGAAAGTCTACTGGATAAAAGAGAAAGACTGCGCCTAAGCTGAACACACCTGAAGGGACAAACATCAACTTCTCGGGTATGATTATCATCAGCGGCGCAGCCAGAATCTTGTACTGGGGGATTTTCAAAAGAAATTAGGACGAATTTTATACTGTTGCTCTGTGGATTCCCCAGGATTCGGTAAGAAATATTTGGGGAACATTGGAAAAAAATATATAGGGTAATATATGGGTACTGTGAGGTA
Organism: Galerucella calmariensis; assembly: GCA_910591675.1. NCBI lineage: Eukaryota > Metazoa > Arthropoda > Insecta > Coleoptera > Chrysomelidae > Galerucella > Galerucella calmariensis. The sequence goes on along the minus strand of CAJUYG010000561.1, from coordinate 160,210 downwards.
GTCCATGTAATGATACGTTTGGTTTCAAATAACTATGCCAGTTAGGGTAGACGGGAAGAAAGGAGCTGTGTCCATAGAGGCTGAGGCAACCTGCACCCGGGGTTCTATTTTAAGTTACGATCGTAACGGCCAACTGAGGGTTGGATTTATCAATGATAAATCTTAGCTTTTGGTCAGTGGAACTGGAGAATCTTTTTTGTTTTGTGAACATTTTTCAAAACCAAATAAACCAACAGAAGAAAGCAATTCAGACATAAACACAGACCAAATACAATCTATAAATGAAAATAACAGTAACGCAACAATTTTGACATTGACAAGTGACATTACCTACCGTGTTGTCAGAGATATTTCTATGTGTAGATCAAATGACAATAATTATAAATACTTAAAATGGAATACCAAGAAAGTACCTGCATACCTCCGACGGGTGCAGCAAAACAACTAGCCACTCCCACAGCACAAGCTGCAGCCAACATTTCCGTGGTTCTGTTTTCATTTTCATATATTCCCTGGAACCCAGTTACTAGTTTACTGAGTAAAGTCGCTATAATACTGGCTATATGTACAAAAGGACCTTCTTTACCCAGGATCATACCACTTCCCAGAGTTGCTGTTAAGCCTATAATTTTTGCTACGAGCGTCCGAAATGTTAAATATTCTTTTAAAGAAACACCTCGGAGGATTGTTTTCATTTCCGGAATACCGGAACCTGCAAAGATTTATAATTACCCACAACTGCTTAAAAACACTCGTATTATTAGAAGTAAAGGATAAGTTATTATTATAATATTTATATTATATAGAGTAAAATATTATTCATTTTTTTAAATTTCGCGCGATTGGTGTAGTGTGGTTGTGACAATGTTGCGCTTCGTGCCAAGAAGAAGAAAGAGGAGTGACAGTAGGCTTCACCCTTCTTTTGTGGCGCGAAGTGTAGAGGAGCCGCTAGAACTGCATGTAGTTTTTGAGGGTTATGTAACCGTTTATGACTTATGTTTGTACTCGTTTGAAAAGAAATTGAAGATATAATAAAATTGCTACAATAGGTTAGAAACGAACTATTTCGATCAGTGGTCAATAATTACTTCCAAAGCATGCGAATACGTGCAAAAACCATTGATGGAAATCAGTTAGACTTGTGCTTGGTAGCGCACTAAATGAATTCTCTAGTCGAACGGCTGGTATATCCCATTGAATTAGGCAGTTTTATGCACGTAAAATGTCTAAAACACTCTACTTAACTTCCGATCGGCTTATCTGCATAAATCGGTAAACTTTGTCGGTAAATCACACGGAAAATAACGATTTTTTAACAAGGATATAAAGTTTTTTCCACGAGAATCCGTATCGTTTGATGAAAAAGTGAAACAAAGATGCAAATCCTTGAAATTAACCACTTACCTATTGATTGAGGTGCGACAACCTGAACAAATCCTGTGCTGAATAAAATTAGGCACACCGGAAGTGATATCCATGCTGCGTATTGAGCTGATGGATGATTTGTTAGATCTCTGAATAACCATAATCTCGCTAAAATAACACAACACAGTGGAGAGAAATAATTCGTATTTTATAATGTGAAAAACAAGCGTGAGTTGTTTGAAATGGATGATTTTAAAGGCGACCATTTTGCGGGATAAAATCACTGTAAGAGGAATATCTTTGCGTGATCTAGAGCCTCTAGGGGTGGTAAATATACTGAAGATAGATATTTCCAAGTATCCTAAACGTCGAACATTTTTAAAAAGAAGAAATGACGGATATAAACCCAAAAAATCTAATGAGTTTTACAGGGAAGATGTAAATAAATTCCTGTTTAAAAAATGGGAGTTGTTGGAGCGTGCCGATCTAGTGAATTCTGTAAAATGAAAATAATGGAAAATGTTGATGGAGGCATGAAGGCATTCCTACAAAAAATTTTTAAAAAGTAACCTACCATTATCACACATAGCAATACCGGTATCCATAATAAAACTTAAAAAAGCCATGATGATTCCCAACAGAGCCAAGAAGACCCAGTCCTCTCCCAATCTCGCAAACGAGTGTTGCCATAGGAACGATATACATTTTGAAAATTTACCTGTAAAATTTTAACATGTTCAGCAATTTTAAAAATGAATATACTTTATAATACCTTGATATCCTCTAAGCTCACTGTTACGATATTTTTCCGCTTTTAATCTTTCTCTTTCAGCTGCTTTTAATCCTTCTAGTTTTGCTAATTCTCCCAATTGCCTACTATATCGTCCGTACATCTACAATTTTTAAGTATGTTTATTTATATTCGACTTATTTTATTTTTAACTAACCATTATTAGTATGGCACGTTTTTTGAATACCATTATTGTAAAATTTAATGTCAATTATTTCTGAATGATTAATATGGGTGTATATTTTGAATTATATAGTACTTAAAAAAAATGCAGCGAATATAGTAAACATTGATAAAACTGTTATTCACTTCAATGGGAATACACAAAAGTTGGGAATTTTAAACTTACAAGGTAAAATCGAAAATGCCCAAATCGGGAGAATTTTGAAGAGCGTTTATTTATCATTTTACAAGTTTCAGGACTTCTAAACTATGTTGTAAACTAGGGTGACATTTGCTGATATTTAAAAAATCAATTGAGGAAAGTCCCAGGTACTGGCAATTCCCGAAAGAATTTTAGGTTCCAGTTCAGTGTCACCCTTCTATCCAGTAGTCTCCTAGGTGTTGAGCTCTAGGATTCTGTATTGCTCTGCAAACCGCTTGTAAAGAAATAGAATATTCTCCCATTCTTCACAGTCCGCATTCTTCTTGCTCCAATAATTTGAGCATTTTGAGGTACCCATTCAGGCTACAGTGCCCTGTCAAAACTCTTATTTCCTATTTCTTCCAATATTACATTATATGAAAGAGGAAGTCGGGAGCTGGCTAGTTAAAGAACACCAACTCAAATGGAGGCTGACACAAGGACACCTCCATACTAACAGTTTACTGAATAAGGTAGACAAGGAACTCTCGTCTAGGCTGCTGAAACTGAGAGAAAAGAGAAATTTGAAGACAGTTACCGGCCTGGTGACTGGATACTGTACCCTGAGGAAGCATTTGCACAGGATGGGCAAAGTTAGTGAACCCATGTGCAGAAAATGTGAGCTTTCCGATGAAACACCTACTCGGCTTCTGTGAGAACTTACAAGGACTCAGACAGAAGCACTTTGGGGTGGAAATGACACAACCATCACAACTACTGAAGATCCCTCGAGATAAACTGGTGGCCTTTATAGAAGATATGAAGCTTCTGGAATGGAAGTAGGTAGAAACATGGGTAATGGTACAAAGATTCAGTTCAAGTACCTGGGCTGTTGAGGCCAACCCAAACGTATTAATGAATGAATGAAGAGTAGAACGTTCCTCCATTCTACTCTACGGCTGTTTTCTGAAGATCATAATTACCTACGTATTCTGGAACATCATGGAGGGAGCATGAAACGGGGAATAAAATCATAGCGATGCCAAATTTCTTGACACAATACGCGTATTTGAATCTGCATGGTGAATTTGCATCAGTTTTTAATTTGAAATTTTCAATCATTTACAATTATTGTTATATTATAATAAAACATAACAAAACTCAGAGTTGAAGTGATAATGATAATTATATCGATCCTGGACATCATTTCTTCCCACAACAAAAATCTTTTAATTATCATTTAATTGAATATCAATGATATGAACAGCAAAGAGATTAAAAAAGTGAGGTTAATGGTCCACAGATTCAAATAAATTCACAAAACTGTCAAATTATTCGGTGTTCCATGGTTGATAGGGTTGATCAAGTATGAGGGAATCATCTTTTTATTGACGTTGGATAGTATGACGTTCAAGAATACCATTTATCCATTCTCGATAGAACCACTCCTTCTTTCGTTTGGTTCTTTGACTACACGGGTTTCAAGAATTGGGTCCCTGATAGCAGAGAAGTTAAGGTTGCTACATCTGTTTACTTGTCTTGTTTTTTCTTTTTGTGTTCCATATTTACCAAATTTGTTGTTTTCGTGTGTACATTTAATTTGATTAATTTTTCTGAATTGTGTAAAACAAACAAAAATAATACCATGAATTGTAAAAACAGAATGTTAAGCAAGATTTAAAAAAGAACCAGTAAGAATGGAAATGTCACGGTAAGAAAACACTTGAATGGAATTTTCAAGTTAATAAGCGATAAAGACATTTAATAACTGAATAAAATATCGGTTTGATACATTATCATTTTTAAAACATTCCCATAATAAGACCTGATTACGTATTGTAGTGTAGACCCAAAAAAATTTGATTTTGTTTTTATTATGTAATGGCAATTTTGAGGAATTCAGTGGATTATCTCCATATTCTAGTAACAGACCCTTTAAATGAAAACTTTGTCTAATGAATTGAATTATGACGATTAATAACCAAATTGGTATACATACTTTTTTTTGGATAGTACTTTTGTTTTCCTAAAATATATTTTCTGTCTACTTGGCGTCAGATGTTGGATAATATATTTGCCCTTGGTAAAACCGTTTCTAATCTACATTTACAGTTTTTTGGACTCGATATTTGTTTTGAAAAAGTATTTACAATATATAAATTACAAACGCAATATCCGATAACAACTTACAATATTTTCATATCAATAATAAAATTATTTTATTCAAATAAATATCAAATATAACATCTATCACAAGTTACACTATTTATTTATTAGTAAGTATACAGATGTGACCACTTTTTCACTAACCATAGGACATGGAATGCATGGGCATTAATGTGCCTGTTTCCATCTTTAGGCTTTTGAAGGTACGTCAACCACATGGACGCGAACCATATGGCATAGTTGACGTAGATATAGCTCTTTTCACGATCTAAACAACTGACCTGACCTGAGATGGGATATTGACTTGCAATAAAGCCATAAAAGCATTAGCCCTGACAGAGTCGTATTTATTTTGTTGGAGAATAATAAATTATTAGATATTATTGCATCTTGAGCCGATGAATTAGCCAAGCAGGAAGCAGCAGAGGTCATGATATGGCCAGAACCTTCCTGTGGAATTACTAAATGCCTAACTAATAAGGAGAAAATCCACAAATGGATGAATAACCAGGCGTTGCGCTGGTGATATGAAACCCCAGGACAAAGGCACGCTAAATAATTCCTTAAAAGCCCTTCGGTCAAACTGTCACACGACCTACTATGCCAAAGTCGAGAAACGACGAGGATGATGGTGGAAATGCTGACCTGCCTAAGTTGAGTCAAGTCAGTTTTTTAGATCGTGAAAAGAACTATACAGAATGATGGAAAAAGGTTTGGACAGTCCAAAAGCCTCGGGTATCAAAGATTACACTGTAAGGTGTAAATCTAGTGTGGTTATGAACAATCGGTCATTTTACAGTTAATGAAAAAAAATATTAATACCTATTCAATTGTGTTGAATCATTTATGTAAAAGTGTTGATGACACAGTCCGGGAAGTAGTTGTTTTTTTTAGTCGAACGGTCACTCTTTTTGGAAAATATTTTAAAAAAATTTGTAAAGCGTTGAAATAATATATTTACTCTACTAAATACGACAATTTTACAGGAAACTAACAACATTAAGTTTGAGTTATTATAAAAAATGTCAGAAATTTCAGCTTTTCAAAGCGCCAAATGTCAAAACATTGGTTGATTGGGGCTATCGGTGAGATATTCTCGGATTACTGGCCTTTTAAAATCGGGCTTAATATGAACAAAGACAAGATTTTTCTCTTATTTTTTAAAATAACACTTAATACGTACAAGAGTCTGGACGTAATCTTCCACATCTTCCGGTGGCGGACATGGATAAAATGCTTGACCACTATTTCGTTTTTTCTTCTCCAGCAATTTTGTGAAATCTTCCCATTCTTTATCAAGTTCATCGGCAGGATCTTCTACACTGTCCATGCTCAGTTAGTCTGCCGACACTGATAACGACAAAAAGAAACAAACTGACGACAATAGAAAAAGGAGTTGAAAAAATAATTACCTTATGTGACTAAAATTCAGAATCTAAAGATCCATCGTCAACTGATATAAAACATTATTTATTTTAGCGACCACTGAAGCAAACAAACTTTTCAATAAAAGACGCAGGTTAACATTTTATTAACTCCATTAAACTCGAGTGAATTTGCTTCTCGAGGGGAAGTCGCGGATAAATGTTTCAGTGTAATTTTTCAATTGTCCTAAAATTATTCAATTTAGTGTGGTTGCTTGAAAAATGTCGGTTATTTATTCTTAAGGATCTTAACTTTGATCAATTTTTGTGCATGTATCTCAGTAAACAGGGCCGAATTTAAGTTTTATATGGATACCAAACTTATTTTTTCCCACTACTAGCTGTGAAGTTGACAATTATTGCTTCTTCTAGCCAACAGAGAAGTTGAATTGCTCTATTAGTGGTTAATAATTTTCTATTATTAACCTAGGTCAATAATGGACAAATTCAAATATTTTGAGAATTCAGGGATAGTAGTTCAACAAAAACTTGTGCAACATAATTTTGTATACCTAGTAGATTGTCTTTAACGTATTTGCTGCTTGAAATTACCTATCAAGATAATATTATTTGAATAAATATGCCATTAGTTCAAAATTCGCGCTCAACCAAAAATGACTGATGACATAACGAGTACGTTCATAATATATCGAAAACTGACAGTGTACTTGTCAGTCAGACGACGGAGTAAGCGCTTCTCGTGGTGCGTTTGTGAATTATTTTAAATTTTTGTCTAAAGCCTTAGGTGGTTATAATTTATGTCATATAAAACGTGTATCTGTAATAGTACAATTATAAAAATTATTTTCAAAATGTTGATAAATTTTTTCCCGCGTTTTTTCTCAATTTTGTATGAATTTCCCCATCGCTAACCAAGTTTTCTGTTAGGTACTCTTAAAGTAATGCAGAAGACTTCTGGTTTCGTTATGTCGTATAAAATTCTATTTGCAGCTTCCTTGTTATTTTTGACGCTCTTCGTAACATTACTTCCCGCAATAATTGCAGCTTTCTATCCACCATATCGCTTGAGAGCTAAGACGTATCTTCTTCTCTATTAAAGTGGCCGATGTAGGGTAGTCTAAATTTGAGAAAAAGGATCAATAAAAACCCCATCTTTGAATGTTTTATATTTATTTTATTTCAACTTAAAATAATTCAATATCTAAAATTGATCACAACTTGCAAATATCACTATCGTCAATAATTTGACCAAAGTAACAAAAAAAATATAACAACAAAGTAAAAATAACAATTTTGTTCAATAAAAAACGATCTATATGTCTATTATTTTTGTACAAAACCTAAATAACTACAGGTACGCTTTATTGAAAATTTTGTGTTGTGGAAAAAATTAGTGAATTAATTTTATTAATCCCAATCAACTTACGGCTTATACAAATACTTGAGCTATAAAAATATCAATTCATAGGAATTTTGACCATTTTTTTCATTTAATACAATAAAAATAATAACGGTTGGGGATCAATATTAATATAAATTTTTCAATTTAAGAGGCTCCAATATAAATAAAGATAATGCTGTCATAATATAGGTATAGTTCTTTTCCAGTGGTTTTGAACATTCATTTGAACCATATAAGAAAATTTTTCGTTACCGTTATATTATTATATTATGAGTTTGTTATTAATAAGTCAATTTACGTAATTATATCCTATATCATTACTCCTCATACGTATGTGATTCGTATTTGATTATCAGTATCGTAGTCTCCTTGACTGTGTCGTCATATACTTATACCTACTAGAGAACCAGAGAGATCTTTTGCTGTTCTATCCTGTCTTGCTAATAACATCTGCAAATTTTGCCTACTTTCATTATAATTAAGAAATATCAGAATATTTTTCCGAACACCTTCAATCTTCCCCCAATCCTCCGAATAAGCAGTATTTTTGGACATTTGACCCATTTTTTGGAATGACCGAACCAAAAAGCCCCCCCCCCGTAACAAAATTTCACCTAAATTGGAAATCCAAAATTTAAATTTTGCTCTACACGTTCAACAGTCTTTAATTACCTATTTGACCGCTTCCATTCCAACTTTTCTATTGATCGGCGTATGCTGATCAAAGTATAAACTGGACAAGAGAAATGGACCTAAGTTAAAGCTTCTGCAACTTATTATTTTGGACCAACTTCATTTGCCCAAACACACACAATAAATTTAATCAAAATTGGCCCAGTCGTTCGGGAGTAGTGTGAAGCCGGTTACAACGCCACCTACCGGGACCAATTGAGAATCTTACCATTCGAGAGCTACTCAAATCATAGAGATATTACAGATAGAGGCTGCTGTGTAAGTGGGAATGTACGTCTGAACTCCGTTGAGAGAGAAAAAGAGAGACGATCTGAGGTTTTTCTGACTTTGTGTATATATCGCATACACGCTACCAGAGAAAGACAGCATAAACCTTATATTTTCTAACTCTCTCTTACATGGCTGACAGGCTCCGGGCCGGCTTGCCTCTATCTGTAGGATCTCTATGACTCAAACACACGTTAACTCAAAATTTCATCATTATCGTTCAAGCCGTTGCAAACGTCCAGTCGTTAAAAAGAGAAAAAATGCACTGGCACTGCTTTCTCTCTCTAATGATTAGAACATTGATTAAAAGGAAGCGAAGTTGTACTTAAAAGTGAAGTAAGGTTGTGTTAGGAGGAGCACCTGTCTACAGCCATCTAATCAGATGTTGTCAGGCCTGTTGTTTTGTCCCCTCATGTTGAGGTGCGCATGCGTTACTGCAGCCTTTAACCTTCTATTCGATGTGACTGAATGTGAGAAGATTAGCCCAGTAGGAAGCATACTGAGCTCACAATCCAGAGGTCTAGGTTCGAAGCCCGATTTGGACCTGTTTTTTTTTAGTTTTCTATTTCTTATTTTCTGATATTTTTATACATAGTTCTGTGTCAGTTGGACGGGAAGAGATAAATCTCAATAATTATCCCTTCCCCTTTCTCAAAAAAATATTTACATGTGCTTATAAATCAAATAAGTAACGAGAGAAAACTAGACGCCGAGCATAATATATTGGAAAGAACAGAATTAACACACAATTCGAAAAATATACCAATACAATTTCCGTCATATCTGGTCTGTGTTTCCTTCCACATCGTGCAAACTTGGTTGCCTACAATCTAATGCAACTGACAACATCATCGGATTAGAGAGCTGCAAGCAGGTTCTCCTATGTTAGGTGTGGAGGTGACGATGGCAGAAAGTATTCAGTTGTATTCTAATTTCCTTTCATAATAGAAACTGTATATACGGTTTTGCTACTTTTTCATTGAAAGCAATTTCCATAGAACAGGACGTTCCCGACATAGATTTGTTAAATTGAAAACTCTACTGTTCGTCCACTCTATTTGAAAGCACGTGCCAACTGGCAACTTCTAGTTGTTAGAACATCCCCACTCTCCGTTCTCATTGGCGTCCTTTGGCACGTGCCAACGGTCGCGACTTCGGATCGGCTTTGCCAATTGGCGCCTTAATAGTGTACAGCAAAATTTAGCTTCGAGAATCATCTTAATCTGATGAAAAAGTGGCTGGAACATGAACCAAATAAATGAACATTATAGACAAGCTATACTTCAATTGAACAAATAATCTTAGTAGATACATATAACAAAAATTTTTGAAAAATAAAACTACATGTATTTCGTAACAGTTAAGTTATTAACATTATGTCTTTTTGTAATATCTTTCCTTTGTCCTGGTTTCCTTACTCTACGAGAAAATTGAAGCACTTCTGTAAGAAGGTCAGTCGAATTATTGTCAGAAACGGAACAGCTTCCTCTAGAAAAGTCTGAAATCTTCTTGAGGAAAATCGGAAGTCTCTTCCTAAATTGGTCTGAGAAAAATCATAAATTGTAGAATTTAGTCGAAAGTAACATAAATAAACATGCACCTTCAACCAAGCAGAGACAACACCTCGACCTCTAGTTGTACAACACACACATTTTAATATTTACGAAAATGATGTACCATATTAGAGTATAAAATTGAAAACTTACATATTTATTTGTATTTCTACACTTCTGAATCACTAACCATCAAATTGGTGCTATTCGTCGGTTCATCTACATCATCCCTCACATCATTTACACTAATACCCCCGTTAACATCCACCACACTCTGCGGGAGATTACCAGCATTAGCATCTTCGATAGCCTGTCGAAGTTCTTTCAACCCCACTACACCCACAAGTTTTCCTATTGCAGTCACGTAGGCGTGGTTGACTCCTACCATGGAAAATATGGAATGGACTTTCAATAGAGATGTTCTCTCTACTAATTGGAAAGGAGCCGGGTCTATATTGCAAATGAACTCCGTCGGTAGAGACATTTGTTCTTCCTCCCATTTCTTTTGATCTTCTGGACTCATATCACATATACGCTCTTTGGGCTGGAAAAAAATAATGATCTATTAGAGAAGCCAGAGAAACTGATACAAAACCAGAATAATACATAACCTCCAAAATTGTACTTGAATGTTGTCTTATTTCTGTTCAATACTTACCAATTGTACTTTTTTGAAGCTATGCTGACTTAAAGGCATGATTTGGGATCTTCCCCATGACGAAGTCCTTAATAAATTACCATTGGCACTTTCATCACTACTTCCAAAATGACTTTTTCTACAAAAATTCCAAAATAAATGCTAAAATTTTACATTGGAGTAGAAATAACATTGAAAATATAGGTAGTCATCTAAGCTTGCTATCTGTCAATTTCTAACCTAGCATAACATTGTTAAGTTGTAGGTCAAGGAGGTTGCGTTAATGGCCATGGTACGATTGCGCACGGCTGGTGTAAACCCAGATGTAGGAGTGGGCCAATTGAGGCTAAGTCTATGGCAAGAAGCGCTTACTGCGCTACCATTGCTGCAGGCAGCCAATGATGCAATTGAACCCAGGTTTGTATTTAATAAACCCTACAAAATACAAATAAAACAGAACACGGAGTCAGATGCTGCAAATGCAATACGCATATATACAGATGGCACGAAAATGAAAGAAGGCTCAGGATGTGGAGTTTACTCCAGAGCACTAAGCCTGAGGATTAAGTGGGGAATGGGAAACAATACCAGCGTGGTTCAAACAGAACTGGCTGGTATCTCAATTTCCGCAAAAGAACTAACCAGAAAAGGAATTTCTGGCAAAAACATAACAATCTGCACTGATAGTAGACAAGCCCTATTAGCCTTGAACAGGCAACGTGTCATATCGGGGCTAGTACTAGAGTGCCACCAAGATTTAGCTAACGCCTCGGCTCGGTTAAAGGGGACGACACAGGAGTAAAGGAAATCGCATTGCCGATTCTTTAGCCAGGGAAGCGGCTAGACTAAATTTTTTAGGACCCAGTGACACCTATGGCCTAAAGACTTCGACAATTACGGAACTAGCCAAACGTTACACCCTTGCTCAATCCCTTAAGAGATGGGATGGAATCAAAGGATGCAGTCTTGCCAGGATCACCATGGGCGACCCTGGGAAGCTGGCGCCGAAGAAATATTTGGCGATGACCAGGAAAAACCTACGTTTAACAGTAGGATTTCTGACTGGCCACTGTCAACAAAGGAAACACCTCCACACTATGGAGCTAGTGGACACACCACTATGCAGGATGTGTGAACAGGAAGATGAAACTGTCAGGCATGTCTTATGCGAGTGTCCGGAGTTATCGTCGATCAGAGAGTGTGTGTTCGGTGAGTCTTGGCCTTACCTGCCGATATAAAGGAGATAAAAATAAAAACTTAAGATTGAAAATCCTAGAGATCGGTGCTTGTTTCAAGTTCTATGGTCGGTGAAAAATGAGTCAGATCTGTAACACCAGCTTACCTAAATATGGAATCAAAAGCTGATTTCAATCTGCTTTCTGCTCCAGTTACAGTAGAATATGGAGTATTTGTAGGGCTACTAGACGAGAATGGCGAAAATCCTTTAAGTGTTACGGAACTCGTTTTCTTAAGAATAGATTTTTTTGGTTGTGTTCCATATACTGGATTGAAGGAAGGCTGAAATAAATGGAATATAATGTTTTGCATTTAAAACATTTAAAATGTTGGTTGAAGAATTTTTCAATTACTAACTTTATCTAAATCTACTGAAGTATGTTTTTGAAGCGTATCCGGAGCAGGCACTACTTCAAACCTCGAGGGACGTCTTTGTCTTTCTTCTTCTTCTTTGGCTTTTTCTTCAGCTTCTTTTTGTCGTATAGCAGCTACCTACACATAAAATCATTATATTTGGGATAATAACAAGACAGGTATAGAAAGTTGTTTGTATTTGCAGTTGATCAGTTCAATTAATCGTCATCTGATATTTCGTTCAATATGTCACAGCTTGAATCGGAAATACTCGAGTTTAGATAAAGAGAAGATCCCACAATTGGAAAGATCTAGTAGGGCTTAGACAACGGAAAGAATGTAGATTTTGTGGCATGGAAGAAATCTCCTTCCACATATTTTCGAATTGAAGAGCAATTCCGAACCTAAGGCACAGCACCTGGGGAGATTACTGGATAGAAGAGTGACATTTACCTAAGTTTAAGTCAACAGATATCCTAAAATTCCTCCAGGAAACAGGACTATAGAACTTCAAAATATTATTGTTTCTCTAGCTGTCGAATTTTTTCCTGGTGTCACCTTCCAGAATTTTATAAAAACTTAACTATTCTTAATAACTATAGCTGGAGTTAAAACCATAAAAAAGCTTGTGGTTTGATTTAATAATAATTTCAGACTCGTCTGATAAAGAATAACTTTACTAATAATGTTACCTGCATTCTCCGTTCTCTACCAATTTGTTTTTCTATTAGTTGTATAAGGTGGAGTCTTCGAATGGAACCAAGAAGAACCATACTATCCGGCTTATCAACTAAAGGAAAACTTTGAAGTCTTCTATTTTCTTTTAATACGGTTTTTAATTGTTCGTAACTCATACCGTAGTATATGTACTTTATGTCTCTTACCATAAAGTCTTCTACATAAATATTGTAAATACCTAAAAAAAATATTTTGACGATAAACAATGTCATTTACTTAACTTAGAAAAAAAATTTAAGCCGAGTGGGTGGATAGTTGAACTTTGCAATTAAGAGTTACAAACATTTTGTACCCAAGACTCAAATAATTGTTTGAGAATTATAATTTGTGTAAGCGGAAACTTAATTTATGGAGTAAGACAACTTAGCACAAATAAACCTCAAGAAAATATCTCTGTTTTAATGACAAAAGCACTCTAGCAGCATCTGGTACATCGATTAGGAAAATCCTGGACCAGAACTTTGGCGAAATATTTTCATATTAACTCCATGGACCTTTCTTGGATATTGAAGGTGAACTGCACGAACACACTGAAGCAGGCGATAAGACTCAAGTTGATGCTGACGATTGAATCATACTAGCTGAAGGCAACTCTGATTCTTCGTCATTGGAAACCACCATCAACATAACAACCCTCCCATCTTCACCTGGAGAAGGTGACGTGAAAAATTCCCTAGAGGATTTACAAAATTGATGATGATCTTCAAGTAAATTATAGACATGAAACCACGACTGGTAGACCCTGTAAATATGGCAAATAACAGATCAAATGCAAAGCAAGAATGAGATTCCAAGTTAAAGACAAGCCAAGTTCTGGAAAGCAGAAGATTTCCTGAACATGGACATGGGGGAGATTAGATCTTTAACCAGAATAATAGCTAATAGCTGGACATCACATCACCTAATCAGACTAGGGATGGTCAAAAGCGAAAAATGTCTTGTCTGCCTAGAATAATATGGCCCGGCAGAGCACATTATATGCACAGATTATGAAGTTCGTTAAGTGAGAAATCTCATAGGAACCAAAATATACACTTTACTAAAGCTACAAACATCGCCATAAATCATCAATTTGAAGTGTCCATTGCAAGTTACTGAGTCAATATATTTATATTTGATGTTAAAAACATTACTCACCACTGATACTTGGCAGCAAATCTGGCAAATATGGTAATTTCTTAATGACTATAATACTATCATATATACTTGGTGCTAAAAGACTAGCAATGGCGTTAGATATTAAAACTGATATCATTATTGGTATAAGGTGCGTAATTTGTCCAGTCATTTCAAAAACTATCACAGATACGGAAATTGTGTGGGTTACGGCACCACTGAATGCCGCAGCTCCGACAGTGGCGTATCCACCGGGAATTATTTTGGCAATTTTACCACCATATCGCATTCCTGGAAATAATTATTAATAAATTTAGTAGAAATAATTGGAAACTGATTTATTGCTTGTTATTTTTCTTATACATAATGGGTTATTAGCGGTGTTATAGTATTTTTAGATTTACTGTATTATAAATATTAAAATCACTGTAAGAATAGTTGAATTTGCTTGAATAAATCTATGGCTTTTGAAAAATTGATTTTCCCGATATAGTTTTTCTTGGCTAACTTTGACCCATTGTGAACTCGTTCTGAATGAAATAGTCACTTTTTTACTGACCATAGAAAAGCATTTCCACCTCTACATTGAACCCATTAATTTCCAACGTAGTTTTTCGTTCACGACCATCTGCCTTAACTTCATTTAGAGATAGAAGAGTGTTATATCAGCACAGTGAGACTCATTTTAGTTTAAATTCAAAAAGTAACCAAATCTGTATATACAGTGTGATCCATTTTGTTTGGAAGCACCACCGTAAAATCCGCATTTTTCAACCGATTTTGTTTTAATTTTTTTGTTAGGTATCAAAAACAGTATTTTGGCACATATTTTCATAGCTTAATTACTATTTAAGGCCCTCTATGTTAATTTTTCTTTGCCAAAAAAGACAAAAGTACATTAGGCAATTTTTTTCTCAAATATGACTATACCACTGGATTCAGAATTATCACAAATGTAAACTACCAGAATTTTATGAATATTTTTTTATTAACGACAAAGTTATTACAACATGAATTTGGAAAAAGTGGTATTTTCAGTAATATTTTACGTAGAATGTAGACTAAATTTTGAAAATGGCAACATGGCAAACAAAAACAAGAACTCAAACATATTGCACAGTAAAAATTCGAAGCCGATAACTTAACCCGTTCTAGAGTTATAGCTTCTGAAAGAAATGTAAAATTGTGCTTAATAATTTCATTTATTAACAAAATGAAATCAACGAGTCGCAAGTAGGCTTTGATTTTGAAATTTTATTTATGACAGTCAGTAACATTTGTATGAAATAGTAAGTACTAGATGTTCCAAATATTCAACTATTTAACTATTCAAGACTAAATTGAAATTGTACTTTTTTGTGGTTACAATGACAGAAGTGAATGAGAAGTAAATAATAGAAATAGGTAATCGGAGACATCCAGATCGCCGTATTTGCTGCTTTGTAGTGCACAGAATTAAATAGTATATTAAGTATCAAGAACGGTAAGGGTTGTTTACCGGTCGACAGCAATATTTGGAGAACGTTCGAAATGCTTATATCATTTTTTGCGCGATCGTATTGAAATAAGCTTCGAATAATAGATATTTACGTAATTAGTTATGAAAAGAGCGATATTGTTCAACAAGCGTATAATATTTGCCAAAACGAGCACTAGCGAGTTCTGCAAATTACGCGTGTTGAACAATGTCGCTCTCTTCATAACGTGTTTACGTACAACGTTTTATCTAATTCCGCGCTTTCATAATATTCAATAAAATCTTCAATTACAATGATAATATTGAAGTGGAATCAAATGGTGTCAGAAGTATTGTTACTATGATGTATTCACCCAGAAAATTGACTTACTTTAAATAACTGTGTCCTGAATAATGTTTTCAATGTTTATAAATCTCAAAATACTATTGAATTAAAATAATGGGTTAATTGTACAGTTTAAATAATGAAATAATTGTCAGTTTTGACAGTACCTACCTAATTATTAAATTATCCTTTGAAACTCATGTGGTATCTCTATGTTGAAACATAAACAGTTACGTAAAGTTTTTACATAACTACTTTTCATAACTGATATAATATGAAGGTTATGAAAAATGTGAGGTTACCTAACGTCAAGGAGTGACGTAAAGTGTCACATTTGATAGCGGAATTAGATAAAATAATTTAAATATCTTCAGAATGAACGAAATGTCAAAAGTGACATTTATACTATTTATTACTTTTTATATCGATCTGTTCGATTCTGTTCATTAAAAAAATATAAATCTTCTTATTTTTTTTGTTCCTTTTGTGTAATGAATAAAGTAATATATTATTTAGGACCACTCAAATGTATGTAGTGCTGAGACGTCAGTAAGTAATTTACTTACCGACATCTGAACGGTAAGTAAATCACTTACCGACGTGTTAGACTTAGAAACCAGTAAACACAACCTACCGTCCTGACAACCGATGCCGACAACTCCAGAACGGGCTAAGTTATCGGCTTCAAATTTTCACTGTGCAATATGTTTGAGTCCTAGTTTTTGTTTACCATGTTGCTATTTCAAAAATTTGTCTACAATCTACGTAAAAAATTAATGAAAATACCACTTTTTCCAAATTCATGTTGTAGTAACTTTGTCGTTAATAAAATTTTTTTTATAAAATTTTGGTAGTTTACATTTGTGATGATTCTGAATCCAGTGGTATAGTTATATTTGAGAAAAAAAATGCCTAATGTACTTTTGTCTTTTTTGGCAAAGAAAAATTAACATAGAGGGCCTTAAAAAAAGTAATTGGCTATGAAAATTTGTGCCAAAATACTGTTTTTAATACTAAATCTAACAAAAAAAATTGAATCAAAATCGGTTGAGAAATTCGGATTTTACAGTGGTGCTTCCAAACAGTATGGGTCTAAAGATGATATTTACCTGAAGGAAACCACATATGCATCAATTCCCCAATAATTCTACCACTGGCGGCTCCAATTTTGAATACTGGGATAAAGATACCGCTTGGTACTGGTAATGTTGAACATATTATAGATGTAACAAACTAAAACAAGAAAATAGTAACAATTACGTTCAT